>VMBQ01002713.1:96896-139663 GCA_007657795.1 Dreissena rostriformis
ATGTGGCGTGTTCTGAGAAAACTGGGCAAAATGCTTGTGCGTAAATTGTCATCCCAGATTAGCCTGTGTAGTCCGCACAGGCTAATCAGGGACGACAATTTCCGCTTTTATGGAATTTTTCGTTTAAATGATGTCTCTTCTTAGCGAAAATCCAGTTTAAGCGGAAAGTGTCGTCCCTGATTAGCCTGTGTGGTTTGCACAGGCTAATCTGGGATGACACTTTACGCACATGCATTTTGTCCAGTTTTCTCAGAACACGCCACATTTGTTAAGCGAATTGACAGCTATGAACTATTGTCTGCTCATATTCGTCATATTCATTAACACTATTATTTTTTCCGTATTATTTGAGCGCTTTTCATATAGATCTATAATGTAGGGGCAATACAGAAAAGTAATATGTGGTCATAATTGGAACGGTTTTGGTAAATATTGATATCAAGCTGTTTTGAAACATGTTTATGGTTGCACCATTCCAACAGATTTTAACACAAACATACCTCAAACAAGAAGAAAATTATAACACTATCCCCGTGTATGTAAAAATTTTCATTCAACAGAACAAATGATACATTGGTCCATGTAAATTCTATTCCCAAGCCAGTTATATAAGATATATTGAATTCTGCAATAATTATGAACATATTTTATGTACCCTATTTTAAATAAATTCGTAAAAACACTTACTATAAAAAAGAAAAATATGGGACTCAGTATGCGTCTACCAGCTTGCAAACATCTTGACGTGGGTTAAAAGTATGAAAAGTAAGAATACTTAAATGAGTTTTAACATTAGATATAAAATAAACAGTTACCATATATTTCATTTAACTTATGCCCAATAAGTCAACTTTATGCAACAATATCTATAACATCATAATTATTGACATCCGCATTCACTTAACATTTTCACCCCTATTCTATCTATTAGATCCATTCGTGCGTTTGAAAGTATTACCTTTAAGCTTCATACTTTGATAGTACAATATTATTGTTTTTATCTTAATATAAAATTCACAATACATTATTGTGGAGATTTGTTGCATCTGATTATGCATATTCGCACTTGGTAAGGTTATATCGTTCTTCCCGTTGCAGATTAAGATCCAGTTTCGATAATTTTATTTATAATATAAATGAATAATTGTCTAAATAAGCGATTCTCTTTTGTGAAAAAATTATTTCGAAGTCCAAAATTGGTTATTTTACGTCACGCTTTAATTTAAATAACCTCAAAAAGAGTCTGTGTTTTATTTTCCCCGACGTGACATCTTTAGAAAACACGTGTTCAAAGATTTAACAGTAGGAAGAACACATCAGAGTACACGATTCCGATTTTATATATTTAGTTATACTAAACACAATGATAAGAATGATATGAGGCGTTATATTTCTCGTCAGAGGCTTTAATATGATACAATCCATAACGTTATGCCCCGGTTCCCATACTATTTATTGCTGATAATGATGGTGTTTCAACGATTCTTCACATATAGTTTTACTGTACTAGTCATTTTTGGAATCTACGACAAAGTGGAAACATACAAAGTGCTATGTATAACACCCCAAAAAAGGATGTTTTAAATAAATATTGTAATATAAACAGAAACAAACAGGATGCATTTTACATTTTTATTTATATTTGCTTATCAAGTATACAAAACGAATAACAATCAAAAACAATAATATAACATGTACAAAGCACATAGACATGTTAAAAGGGTCTCCATAAAGTATCTTTAATCACGTGACCAATTTCGTCATCTCGTCCTCGACCAATGGAAACAACTTCCTCCGAGTGGAACACGTGATCATCGCCGTTCATTGTCATGGAATTGTGTAAACTGGAGTAACCAGAGTCCATAGAGCTCTCGTGAATGGAGACTTTGGTACTAGTAGGCGTCTCACTTTCTTTGTATTCACAGTAAGCTCTGCAATTTTGATATCCTTCTGGCACGAAGGCGTAGTTCGGTACAGGAGACATGTTTGGAGTGTGGAGCGATGAGGTCATCCTGTTACTGACGTCACAAATTCTCGCTGGAGTAGACACGTGTCGCGGTGCAATGGTTTGACTACGTACACTGCAGTGCGGTACGGAATGTGCAGATATCACGTGTGAGTGGTCACTCAGAGCTTTGATTGTATACGAATCTGTGACCTTCTGAGCGCTTAAGAAGGTTATGGCCTTCCCGAGACAGTCCTTGAACCCGGCGCTGTACGCGGGAGCTTCAGCTGCCGTGGTCACTGAAAGCTGTTGTAGTTGTTTCAGATGTAACACTGTGAGGTCAAGAATATCAGCCTTGTCTACGCGTGTCATAGGGGCAACCTGAAATGTATATAGGACGTAGTTGATTATGTATATCAAATTGATATATTCAAACTGGTACCGTTCCAGTAAATAAGGGTGTTATATTGTAACGTATTTTTTAAAGCAAATATTCATCGATGCTATAACAGAAATATCTGACTTTGGAACAATAATATGTTTAACTTAAAATCTATATAAATGTATTAATTTTAAATTACTTCTACTTTAGATCTGATGAACACGGCTGTTATAAGTTGTTAGAATAGCTTTCTTCAGCATTCAATATCATCAGAATGTGAAAGTACTAAAAATGACTAGTACTAAGAGAAAGACGGTCAGAATCAAATAACAACTCGTCGGTCTACAGATGCGTACCACACATTCCCTAGTCAATATCCAAAATTAAACTAAAATACCGGACGGGTATGCTATTTGCGCAGTCACTGATCGGATTGTTGTTGAAGTGGTCACTTAGGTTACCTGTTGTCTGATAGTGTCCGCTATGAGCGCCCTTAGTCTGTCGATGCTCTGGTTCATCCGCTCCCGTCGCTGCTTCTCCACTAGCGGCTTCCGGACCTGCGAAGACAAATACATTTCATTGTATAACTGTTGATATTTTTTCATTTTATTTTTATAAATGAAACATAGAAATATAAGTGAGATGTTTTGGTTATATCACTCACTGTACTGCCCTTCTTATTTTAAGTCAAAGGTTATTAATTAGTATACGATATTTAGTAACTGTTTTGGTCCCTTATGATATCTATGTTTGCGGATCATATCTATAAATGGCGACAACTTTTCCTACGCATTAGTGCAAATGAAATATGAGTTGTCTCCCGTACCATTTATTTATCACGTATATGGCATTACACTATATATCACATATATCTTCGATCTACTCAATTTAAACGTAATCCAAATTATATGAAACAACACACCATCCGCATTGCTTACACATCAAAAGTTCGCATTGAAATATAAATTATAAAAAATACGCGAACAAGGACAATGCTGAGTGTTTAATATTTGAACCTCGCTCTGTGAAGGGGGATTTAATGCATGTGCGTAAAGTGTCGTCCCATATTAGTCTGTGCAGTCCGGACAGGCTAATCATGGAATACACTTCCCGCCTAAACTGGATTTTAGCTAAGAAGAGACCTTCTTTCAACGAAAAATACCATAAAAGAAGGAAGTGTCTTCCCTGATTAGACTGTGCGGACTGCACAGACTAATATGGGACGACACTTTACGCACAAGCATTTAACCCCGTTTTCTCAGAGCGCGTCTCGTTTGTATTTATACCACCAAACCAAAAGCACTCCAGCAATTTACATCACTAAAATGTAAACGTATATAATTGCATTCCGACCAAGCCTTTAGATAAAATGAGTATGTGTTTTCCTATTCTCATATATATGATATCATCTGACATTTATAAATAACAAGTGCACAATTCATCATTGTTAATCTAAATAAAGTAAATTATTGCAAATGCAAGTCCCAACTCTCGGTGCAAAAAAAGTTGATCATTTTAATTGCTTAGCTATCAGGTGATATTTTACTGTTATGCAAATATCGTATTACTGTTGTTTGTAGCAGCTGTAACCAACCTTTCTTAAGTATTTTGCGTCGCCTTGCCCTACATGATTTACGGCAACCATTTTCAATGCCCGTCTTTCACGCAAACTTCTAAAAGCTAATACAAAAGTCTTAGAAGATACTTCTAAACGAAGACTCAGTAAAAAAAAAGCTAACGGTTTCTAGATCTTCTACACGTTTGAATAAAAAATGTATTGCGGTACTTATACTGTGTATTTGATCTTTTTAATATGGTGCATACAAATATCAAGGTATATATACCAATGCACGCGTGCTTATTTAAGACACGAGTCGTTCCTCAATTCACACCTCGCGTGGATATCCTCAATTAGCCGAATACACGTGACAAACATGCGACCCTTTAAGTTAAACTACTCAAATTGTGTAATTAAGCGTGTCTCAATTAAGATGCAATTTCCTATAACAATTTACGACACATTACGACAAAATACTTGCAACACTTAGCTTATAATAGCAATATTCCAATTAATTGGCTAATGTATTAAAAAGTTAGCCACACGTGTCAGTTGTCAGATGTTTGGAATGACTTTGCGTTATAATTTTTATAACCTCACATATAAGTTTTTTTTGGTATGGATAGATTTTATGAAACTCATCCATATGTATGTGCTGGTCGAGGTCATTCTTCTCTATACATCAGACTATCTTGTGTTAGTTTACATGTTAATGTGTTTATGTATATAATATACCATTACTATAGTTAGGTTAACATACTACTGAATCGATTGGCATTTTGCTATTACTGCTAACGTAGAGGCAGGCAAAATCTACGTACACACAATAATTAAACAAGCAATCACGCACAATCACATTCGCCAAAATGAACTGAATTATCGGTTGGGACTGTTGACGAAGTTGTAAATTAAGACAATTATATATGTATAACAATGACATAACTGTGGTATTCAATAGTAAAAAAACTACAACACACAATCTTAATAAAAATCATGTTAATATGTGGACTATCAACATACATATACATGATGATTTAATTATACGTGAAAAGACAAATAGATCTTTCAAATGATCGGATACAATACAACGTTGTTATTGTTAGGAATAAACAGTACCCCTTTATTAACTATAGGGCAGAAATAACCGGCATTATATTCGTCATAGTAATTTTATATTTCCTTTTTATTTAATATGTTATAAAAGATCAGATATTTGTACACCTAGACACCCTTTTTGTTATTTTTTGTTCAGCCATAATAGTGGAGATAATTTTATGCCATGCAAACATGTTTATACACTGTTTTTGCAAACATGTATTATTCATATTGTCGCACATTCATTTTATGGTCACAACACAAGTAGAGTGCAGACTTTACAGACGTTCTTAGGATTTTTTAATGACTTGATAACTGAAGAGCCAAGAAACTGGCTCGAGAGCCGTAAGCTTTCGATTCAATCGAGTTTAAATACATAGGTTTCAACTTAATAAAAAATGTCACACATTGCGATTGAGAAGTTAAAGGATCAAGAAATTCTGAGTTCACAAACACGGGGATCACGCATTTATAATTACGTTTGAATGACTAAAACATGTATTTAAGATGAAATTATTTACACGCATTCTTAAACAATAGTGTCAATGAAATAAATTGACGAGCCCTTTCAAATGCGCCTTTTATAGCAATATAAATGAAATATGAGGAGGAGTACAATACTAAACTGTCTAAAATTCAATTGAAGTTAAGACCAGATATGACACCAATACTTGCCACAAAATGCATGAAATGAGGAGGAGTACACTATTCAACTGACTAAAATTCAATTGAAGTTAAGACCAGATATGACACCAATACCTGCCACAAAATGCCATACAGACATTAAGCTGATGCGAGTGAACTTAGACTCTATAAATTGACATGTTTGATTAATCATTCATTAATAAAATCAAACATAAAATCAGTCTTTATAATAAAAAAAATTGCAACAATTAATTGTGCCATGTTCCGGAATCGATCACAGGTGGTATATTCTATAGGTCAGACACACATTGTATTGCGGTTACAACCAAATAAACAGCTTATTAATGCGAGGATAGTTTTTGTTGAAACGTCTGAAACCTGGAGTTTCTTACTCATTAAAGTCAGATAATAAAAACGTTACACAGAGCGTAATAGAATTTTCGATAGTCTTCAAAGGATTCAATTTATAGATAAGTCTGTGGAGTGTTGATAATCTAAAAAGGACTTCACAGTTCAAATAAAGTTTTTTACTCGGATTCCGTTATTAACTGCCCCGTCTTGCTACAACAATTGCCTAAATGCTCTAATAAACACCACCATCGCAAGAGAGGTAATATAAACCTATTCGGCTCTTTTCCACATAGTGATTTTATCTAATAGATGGCATTTATAGATGCGGGTAAATTGTGAAATACACTTCATCGTCAGACAGGGGCCTCAGTGAGTTATTGGACATAATTTTATACTGACTGCATTTTAACAGTGATATTCTAAATATATGAAAAACTTAGTGCAAAGCATCACTATATATCTGATTTAAATTGAAGTGTATTTGAGGTGACCGATACGTCTGTTTGCAACGTCGCATAGTAATACATTAACCCTGCCATAACTAGTATAAAATAATTATTCAAACCACTACTGCATACATGACATCCCTGCCACATTTTTCGACGTCAATGTCTTCAGTTGGTTCAGTAAATGTTTCTCTAACAAATTACCAGCAAGAAGGTTCCGCCTTCAATGACGCTACCGTATTTCGAACACGCTGATTTCCATTGTAGTGTTTATGACCACCCTCGTGGTTGAGTACATCTGTACCGCAGCGCCAGAAGAGTTGAACGTACGGCGTCTCTTCTCCATCCGGCAGCACGTGATACATGAGATGTTCGGTGAACGTGGGGAAATGCAGAACCCGCGTATTCGGCGTGCAGATTTGAACCTTCTAAATGATAAATAGAGACACGGTGTGGCTGTAATTATGGCGACTGCAATTGATCTGACTT
Organism: Dreissena rostriformis; assembly: GCA_007657795.1. Taxonomy (NCBI): domain Eukaryota; kingdom Metazoa; phylum Mollusca; class Bivalvia; order Myida; family Dreissenidae; genus Dreissena; species Dreissena rostriformis. The sequence continues at coordinate 103,808 of VMBQ01002713.1, forward strand.
TATGGTGTTTTTTATTGTGTTTTGTAATTTATTTCTTTAACTTCAAGCGTTTTTCGATGTGCCAATTAAAAAAAAAAATCACTATTCATATTTCGTTTGAATCTAAATATCACGAAAATATATATTTGAAAATTGGAATGAATTTTGTTTTACCATAAGTATACAAGTGGCGATGCTGTTTTGGGAGATAAATCATGATCGATCTTCTCGAGCAATGTTCTTCCTTTAATACGAATAAGCCATGAGCTGATTAGTCAACACAGTTATTTTGTTTAAATTCGGTTTCAAAAATTCGAATAACAACTCCAAACTGTTACCGATAACTTTTATCGAGTAACCGAATGCATAAATAACACATTTAAGTAAAATTCGCACCGTTTGTGCAAGGTGTCTAAAAACAATGTTTACAATTATTTTTACGTCAAAATAAAGTTAATCCTTACAAGAGCTCTTGGCTAATTCATGTGAACAAATTAATCTCATTCGAACGGGACTAAAGTATGTTTAATACTTTAACAAAAAGTATATTCATTTGAAACGCTCGCCAATCGTACCGAGATTTATAGATAATATTTAAGTCCAATTACATACACAACTACTTCTATGTTTGGAAACATTAATTAAAAAGTCTGACCCGAGTTTCAGGTTAACAGTTTAACTCCAGACCATCTATTGATTTGATAACGAAATAAAACAAATGTTAATGTATACATTTACTCAAGCCACATAGCTTTATGATTAGCAAGTTGTACAAATAATTGATACATTGATTGATTCGGAACAGTATATCAATGCATAGATTTATGAAATGTTATTAAAGTCTGACTTAGAGCAATACATAAACCAGTATGCACTATTTGCTTGACTTCGATTTTAAATGAAGGACCTTTCAACTGTACAAACAGTATATGCAATTGTATGACAGTTAAAGAATGTAAAATCAATGATTTCGTCGATATTAATTTCCTTTGAACTTCTTTTCTAGTGTGACATTCATCAACGTTAGAATTGTAACGTAAGTTGTTACGGTAATGTATAGTACTTTATTTTTGGCTTTTAATAAATAAAGCATTATGTTGCGTTTTTAAATGTATCATGTTTAAGCGTTCGATTATTAACAAGTATTCAAGAGGTAGTCTGCAGAGCAGAAAAAAAAACAGGCTTATCTGTAACGAAAAGTACATACAAACAATTTGAATGTTAATTCATTCATACAAACTCGGTAGATCGAAACGACCTGCTGACCGAACTCAGTGTTGCAAAACGTGAACTTTTCATGTTTAAATTTGTATATCCCGATATTCGAGCATTAATGTTGTCAAAGTATGTTTAATGTTTATCGCTTCGTTGTATCGTACGTAGGTCCGCGTGAACTAGCTTGTCGCTAAAAAAAGCTAACCCAAATAGTTTTATCACCAAGGTTAATTATTGAGTTTTGCGTTTTAAAGTTAAAATATTATAACCCGACCGATCCTTTTAACGAGCGGCATCTTGAAGCGTAATACCCCGTTGGCTTATTTACAGAATTAAACGCGAACAAAGTTTGATATTAGTATTTTTAAAACATGATTTTTATATTTGAATGTTTATTTTTACATACTTTTCTATAATAATATAGAAATTGTAGGTAATTGATGCATAGAACATATTAGCTATACAGTTATTACTCCTCCATGCCAACGGAATTTTGGTCTGATCAAAGCCGTGAAAAATGTGCCGGCTTGAAACCGAATGCAACTATTGGAAACATTGTTAACGAACAATTTATGGTAATGGAATTCAATAAAGCCATGCGACTCAATGTTGTCGAGCTGTACTGTAATGTTTTGGTGAACAATAACACACATTAAAACAAATTGTTTTATCGAGCAGTAATTCCATTATATGAACTGTTAATGTATTCAAACATCATGAAATGCCAAAACAATATGTGAAAAGACTTCGATTGAAAGCGTAAACATTTGCCCTGTGAGACAGCTAATGCTACACCATGTGCGATCCATTCCTTCTAAGAAGCTTGCAGAAGTTGCTGAGATATGATATAAATATGTAGATATATGACAGTTTAGTGGGTGCTAAATTAGGAAAAATAAATGTCAACACATTTTATTTAAACACAATAATGGGTTATTAGGAGAAATATGATGACGAAGTTATTATTTTACGCACAACGCATTTCACATCGGCAAAACCAAGTATATACGAATATATTAAAAAAGATACACATGAAAGGATTTTTTTTGTTTTAGTATTATATTATGCAAAGAAGTATCATTTTCTTTTATATTTTAGAAATAGTGAATAAGTTTAGGTTCATATTGGTATTTTTTTTTACTCAATTTATGTTTTCCGATGGTTTTTAGAGAAATGTCAGTTAATTCAAACTGATAATTCACTGTTTCCAACAGTGAAAATTTAACAGTTAAAATCATCGATAATTTTCACTGTTATACTGTGAAATGACGTCGTTTTCATGACGTTCGGACGTCATTATTTCAGCAAAAATACAACAATAATCATTTGTAAGCATAAAATAAAAAGAAAATGTGTTGGATTTGGTGGAATATCGATTTTAATTCACTCTTGATCATAATATATATATTTTTTTATGATCAATCGTGAATTATACTCCACCAAATCCAACAAATCTCCTATATTAAATTAAAAAAAAAGATTAACAATAATATAGGGACAATTTAAAACGGCTATCATTGCGTGATTGCTTATAAAGGCAGGGATTTGATATCAAGCTATGCTCGGGGCCAGTCAAATCTCTGCGCGAAGGTTGCCGCCTCTCATGATATGTAGTTGGCCATAATAAGAGGCTAATTCACGTAAGTAAGATATTTTGTAGACCTGCCATTCCCAATAAACTGTAACTTAAGCCTCTTCATGGCGCTTTTATGCAATTTTGTATAATAACAGTTTTACTTATAAAAATATATAAAAAAAATATTCGTAAAAAAGTACTTATCTTCTTGCAAACGTTATCAGGCGCCGTAGGGCATTCTGTTACATCAGGAAAGTTGTTATTTTAAAATTGCACACTTTAAAATTCCGCAAGCAGGCTCTGTTAGTGTCAACAGACCTGACAGGGAGACTTTAAAGGTGTATGTACTTTTAAGCACACCCGGCTCTGAATACATCTTTCATTGCAAGATTACTGTGAAGATACATACATAAGTGTAGTAATTTATTCATTGTCTCCAGTCTTTGGTAACATATATCGCCATATGAAGAGTATTTAAGTGCAATAAGTTCGTTGTAAATTCATGTTGATTGTACTTTAATTTTCGTAATCACAATATATCACATGACTAAGTTTATTTTATTCTGTCTTCGTCATTATGAATACACTTTCGCACAGGATATATTTTAACGTGTTCGCATAATTTATATAGGGTCACATTCTTTTGAAAATTTCAGTGTGACTTTAAAGCTTGCCATCCAGTTAATTTGACTAAACATTTAATGAACTGGGGTTCTTTTCCAGAAGCATCTTATTATAAGTTAAATTTTATTCTTATCCTTAAATTGGGAAATTTTCGTAAGTGTTTCATTTCCTATTGCAATAGTTTGGCATCAAGAATTACATCAAAATAAAATCATTATGTCAATGTTATTTTAGGGATACCAAAAGAAACATGTGATTCCTTATCTAGTAAAGAAATACAATACATTGTAATTTTGAACTTAAGTGAAATTATTTAAGAAATGACTTAAGATGTTTCTGGAATACCACCCCCCTGTTCATGTCAACTTGTTGTTATAACAGTAAGTTTTAAAATATCATGTTCACTTTTTGAAAGTGGGTAAACTACTTAAGTTGGATTATTAAACAAACAGATACAATTTATAACGGTAAATGTTTCAGCATTTTTTTTTATTTACTTTAAGATGAAGAACACTTTCGCACAGGGTATCTTGTAACATGTTTATGTATTGTGAGGTTAAGTAGATCTAGGTCAACTTCGTTTGCGAAATTGTAAAGCAGTCAGTGTGACTTTAAAGCTTGCCATCCAGTTTATGTGACTTACATTTAATGAACTGTTCAAGTCAACTTGTTGTTATAACAGTAAGTTTCGAAGTATCATGTTCACTTTTTCAAAGTGAGTCAAATACTTAAGATCGATTATTAAACAAACAGATACAATTTATAACGGTCAATGTTTGAGCATATGTTTTTATTGTGTATTTACTTTAAGGACAGTCACTTTATCATCCTTCAAATAATATTACACAACTTGCAACAAATCTGATAATAGTTGGCCATATATTTCACAAAATAGAATATATAATATTTTAACTTTATGGTCACATTTGTTAGTGTGTTTTATTAGCATTAAACTTAGTGGGTCACATGTATTAGTTCAGTTTGTTTTTTATGATATTTAGATTTCTGTTGAATTTTACCAGTTTGGAATTTCTGGAGGTTCGTCTTCTATAACATTAGGAAAGTTGATAGCAGACAAAAAAGATTATTACAACCATACTTCACATGCGCATTGCATCATACAATGGCATCTAAATAACAGCATCAACAATACACATGCTTACGCTATTCTGCTTTATAAGTTTTAAACCCGTCCGCGTTCGCTCATGTTTTGAACTCTGTTAATTGGTAAATATCTTTTGTATATAATAGCCTAAATCTTTAAAGAAAGGGGATTTAATCACTCGGATTATTCAGATTTATTTTTGAAAATATAAAGGTTTTACTTTTTTTCTTTTTCCTTCATTTAAAAAAAAAAGTTTTCGTTGTTAAGAAATAGATTTGCAATGCCCATATTGGTGTTATTTAAGCGTTTGCTTACACTGTTCTTCGCCCCTTCTAAAGTTGCCATGACGAAGAAATTAATTTACGATGTTGTTTTGGAGTGTTTCTTCCTGACTGGACAACTGACACAGGTTATCAGCCATGAACATTCATGATTTAAAAGTTCATAAGTAATTAAGTACAAACAAATACAACAACGTTCATTCACTCATACAAACTCGAAACGACCTAAACGATTACAGTGTTGCAAAACGAGAAAATTTATGTTTAAATCTTTATATATCAAGGGTTTCGATAATTTAAGTTTGTACAAATATGTTGAAAAAGTATGGCTTCATTTCGTGTTGTTGCTGCAAAACGTGAACTTGTATTGCTTAAAACTTTATATACCCGGTATTCGATAATAAATCTGGCAAAATAATGTAAAAAACATGTTTACCGCTACGTTGTATCGGAGTTGGTTCCCGTGAATTAGCGTGTCGTTAAAGTAGGCTAATCTAAATAGTTATATCATCAAGAAACATTATTGACTGTTGCGTTTAAAAGTACACATAGTATAACCCGACCGATCCTTTTAACGACTGGCCCATAGAAATATAGTACACGGTTGGCTTATTTACCGAACACAAAGAAAACAACTCTCTGAAAAAAATGTTTTATTACTAAATCACTTTGTAGAGACATAAATTAGAGTAGTTATTTATTTTCCGTAATGGCAATGTATCAAATGACTAAGTTTATTTCATTCATGATGAAGAACACTTTCGCACAGGGTATCTTGTAACATGTTTATGTATTGTGAGGTTAAGTAGATCTAGGTCAACTTCGTTTGCGAAATTGTAAAGCAGTCAGTGTGACTTTAAAGCTTGCCATCCAGTTTATGTGACTTACATTTAATGAACTGTTCAAGTCAACTTGTTGTTATAACAGTAAGTTTCGAAGTATCATGTTCACTTTTTCAAAGTGAGTCAAATACTTAAGATGGATTATTGAACAAACATATACAATTTATAACGGTCAATGTTTGAGCATATGTTTTTATTGTGTATTTACTTTAAGGACAGTAACTTTATCAGCCTTCAAATAATATTACACAACTTGCCACAAATCTGATAATAGTTGACCATATATGTCACAAAATAGAAAATATACTATTTTAACTTTATGGTCACATTTGTTAGTGTGTTTTATTAGCATTATACTAAGTGGGTCACAGGTATTCGTTCAGTTTGTTTTGTCTGGGATTTAGATTTCTGTTGAATTTTACCAGTTTGGAATTTCTGAATGTTGTCTTCTATAACATTAGGGAAGTTGACAGCAGACAAAAAAGATTATTTCAACCATACTTCACATGCGCATAATATCATACGATTACATCTTACGAACAGGCATCAACAATGCACATGCTTAAGCTATTCTGTTTTATTAGCTTGTAAACCGTCCGCGTGCGCTTATGTTTTGAAATCTGTCAATTGGAAAACACTTGTTGTATATAATAGCCTAAATCTATACAGAAAGGGGATTTAAGCACTCTGATTATTCATATTTATTTTTGAAAACATTAAGGTTTTAATTTTTTTCTTTCTTTTTTTTTCATTTTGTATGATTTTTCATTTGTAAAGAGATGGATTTGCAATTCCCATATTCGTGTTATTTAAGCGTTTGCTTAAATTGTTCGCACCGTCTAACGTTGCCATGACGAAGCGTTGAAAATAAAAAAAATAATTAACGAAGATGTTTTGGCGTTTTTCTTCCTGACTGGACAACTGATAGAGGTAATCAGCCACGAACATTCATGATACGAAAGGTCATAAGAAATAAAGTACAAACAAATACAACAAAGTTCATTCACTCAAACAAACTCGAAACGACCTGAACGAATTCTGTGTTGCAAAACGAGAAAATTTATGTTTAAATCTTTATGTATCCCGGGATTCGATCATTAATTTTGTAATAATATGTTGAAAAAAAGTATGGTTTCATTTCGTTTTGATGCCGTTAAACGTGAACTTTTATTGCTCAAAACTTTATATACCCGGTATCCGATAATTAATCTTGTACAATTATATATTTTTTTTACTTTTTCTTGCAACGTTGTATCATATGTAAACATGTTTACTTTTTATTGCTACGTTAAATCATATGTAAACATGTTTACTTTTTATTGCTACGTTAAATCAGATGTAAACATGTTTACTTTTTATTGCTACGTTGTATCATATGTAAACATGTTTACTTTTTATTGCTACGTTGTATCATATGCAAACATGTTTACCTTTTATTGCTACCTTTTATTTTAATGTTTATATGTTTATTTTTGTTGCTACGGTGTATCATATGTAAACATGTTTCCTTTTTTTGCTACGTTGTATCATATGTAAACATGTTTACTTTTTATTGCTACGTTGTAGCATATGCAAACATGTTTACCTTTTATTGCTACGTTGTATTATATGTTAACATGTTTACCTTTTATTGCTACGGTGTATCATATATAAACATGTTTACTTTTTTTGCTACGTTGTATCATATGTAAACATGTTTACTTTTTTTTGCTACGTTGTATCATATGTAAACATGTTTACATTTTATTGCTACGTTGTATCATATATAAACATGTTTACCTTTTATTGCTACGTTGTATCGTGTGTAGGTCCCCGTTAATTAGCGTGTCGCTAAAGAAGGCTAACCAAAAGAGTGATATAATCAAGATACATGATTGACTGTTGCGTTTAAAAGTGAAAATAGTATAACCCGACCGATCCTTTTAACGAGTTTCCTCTTGAAAAAATAGTACACCGTTAGCTTATTTACCGAACACAAAGCTCACACCTCTATGAAAACCTTTTTTTCTTACAAGATTACTTTGTATATACATAAATTAGAGTAGTTATTTATTTATTGTTTGCTGTCTTTGGTAACATAAGATGCCACATATTGAAGTATTTAATTGCAGTAAAATCGTTGTAAATCCTTGTGGACTGTACTTAAATTTCCGTAATAATAATGTATTAAATACATAAGTTCAATTCATTTTTGCTTTATCATCATGAAGCACACCTTCGCACAGTCTATCTTTAAACATATTTGCATAATTTATATAGGGTGAAGTTAAAGAGGTCACATTCTTCGGCTAAATTTGAGAGCAGTCTTTTCAATGTGACATTAAAGCTTGACATCCAGTTTATTTATTTGAAGGTTTATGAACTGTACATGTCAACTTGTTGTTATAATGTTAATTTCATAGTATTATATTAACTTTTTGAAAATGCTTGAGATTGATTATTTAACAGGCAGATACAATTTATATTGGTTAAGGACTGTAACTTTATCATTCTTCAAATAACTTTAAATAACTTGCCACAAATGATCTGATCATGGTTGACCACGTACACATGTAAGTCACAAAATAGAAAATATACTATTTTAACTAAATGGCTTTTAGTCTGTTTTATTATTGGCATGATACTAAGTCGGTCAAAGGTATTCGGTCATTTTATTTGTCTGAAGTTTGGATTTTTTTATTTACTAGTTTGGAATTTCTGAATTTAGTATTCTATAACATAAGGCAAGTTGATAACAGACAAACACAACCATTACATGCATACCTCACACTGGGTATAACATTAAACAATTACATCTAATCCACAGGCATCAACAATAAACATGCTTAAGCTATACTGTTTTGTTAGTTTGTAAACCGTCTGCGTACGCCTATGTTTTGAGCTCTGTCAGTTGGATTTTTTTATATTTTATAACAGCCTGAAGCAATAAAGAAAGAAAGGGGATCTAATAACTCGGATTTTTCAGATTTATAAAAAAAAAACATAAATGTTTTACTTTTGTTTTCTTTTCTTTCAATTTTGTCAACAAAATTAATCTTCTTGATCTTCTTGTTGGATTGTTGGTAGTCATGGTGTGCGAGGTCTGCAGACAAGAGCGAGAGAAGGTTAGTTTTCATTGGAATCTGTCTTCTTATAGTTTTTAGTTACTATTTTATGTTTGTCTATATATATATATATTTTTCACCCGCTATGAAAGACATACCGTTTTTAACACGCAATTTCATTTGCAAACTCAAAAGTTAATTTAGGACACTAAACAATTGTTATCAGGAAACGCACTGCATGGCACTTTGTCGTACAATTTCATTAGACTCTATACTAAGATAGTTTACACGGTTCCAACATTACATGCATTTAACATAGATACTCATTAATGTAAATGAAATGCTTGTTAAACACCATTTTCCAATTAAAACTGATTTCAAGCAAACATGACAAAATAGGATACTACGGGAGAGAAACAAAGACAGACGTACACTTAAAAATGATTCGATGATGATTCCCTACATAATTTGTGTAAATAACGAAATCACATGTCCTAACTGAAAAGCATCTTGTTAAAAAAATGTTCGTTGTGCATAGTTCTGCGACGACGAGTGCGCCACACATGAAGGGGTAGAGTTTAGGGAATGCAAAGGTGTGTGTGCCTTTAGAGTCCTCATGCGGATGATGGGCGGTGATGCTAATGCCGATATCAGGTAAATTATTGATTTTATCGTTTGATAATTTAGATTAGGAGAAGTATGAGAGGAAAATAAATATGGAGACGATTGAGATGATGCTTTTGATGATGTTTATATGACAATGACAATGACGATGATGATGATGATGATGAACTGTTAAATCATTATTTTTTCTGATGATGAAAATGAAGGAGAAGCAAAAACGGCTTCCAAACATGTCCGGATATGATCTGACTATGTTTCAACTAACATTCCAAGAAAATGGGGGTTGATAGGTCGTCCAAACTTTTGTTTGTGATATGTTTAAGTTATTTCCCTCTTGAGTATGAATGTTCAATTATACGAAACATTTTAATCTCTTTTCAACATATATTTATGTATAAGTAGCACTTTTTAACGAGTATTAATTATAATGATTTTATCTAACAAAGAGATCGAAAACTAAACCTGGACAACCAACATAAACATGTTGAGAGTCGGAACCGACAATTTAGGGTCTGTCTCGTTAGTAGAAACAAAGAACTTTTTGTGACGCCTTATTTGTAATCAAACTTACGTGTTGTTGAACTTTCAGAAAAATTGCAAGGGAGTTGTGGTGGCTTAAACCATGGATTCGATCAGTCGTTCAAAATGAGTAACGGTGTCCTAAAACGACGACGCAAAGTTATCCAAGAAAAGAACGATTGACATTAAAATCCCCATTTTAAGCATTTCTATTGTGTATATATATATTAAACTCCATACTGTATTTACTGTATTTTCTCGTATCAAGTACTCTCAATGCAAATTATATTCTACTTACTTTACTTCTCTGAAATTATGAATGATATATTATAAGCGATTGGTGCTTGTTTATGTACCGTGCTTCTTAGGCAAGTTTTCTTTCTTATTTACTCTATACAGGTGGGAAAATATTCCGGTTTATTATTGACCGTTATTATTGAAATATATAGAAACTGCTTGTACAGAAATGTAAAATATGTTTTGTTTTCACTATTTACACTGTAACATCAGCTTAATTTGCAACATCTTATGTAAGATAATTATGCCATATGTGTATAAACGGTATGCATGTAATTCTTAGATGTACATGTTTTAAAAGTAATAAATGTGTGTAAATCAAAGAACAGTTTTATATCATAAAAACATTTACTGTACATTTATCACATAACACCAGAAAGAAAATCGGCATATGTTTCGGAAAACATGTTTGGCATTGATACGGAAAATCAGTAAGGCACACTTTACGCTCGTAGTGTAGCGTATAACATAAACAGGATAATTGACAGTGGGCAGAATATAGGTGTTTCAAGCAATGAGTAGCTTTATTTGTTGACAGAAATGCACATCATTACTTGCCACTGCAACAAAATAAAAAAGGCAAAGAGGCACGAGCGTGTATTTGCACTGGTGTATTTGCACTAAAAGGCCTCGACGAAAGTTGATGAACAAACAAGACGGTGTAGTGTCGCTAAAATAGCATTATTCTAATATGTAGAGTAAATTAAACGAAGATTCAATCTGAAAATGTGTTTGTATTTAAATCTGTTAATTCGTTCGCTTTGACATTTGTATACTACCATACCCTCATCACATTGAAACAAAAACACACTAAAAGCTGAGCCGGTTTATGGATAAGTAAAACCATATATTTATTGCCGCTGGATTTAACTGCATAAAACAATTGTTTTGAAGAAAACATCCAAACTTTTAGTTTTCAACCCTTCGCCTAATTGGAGTGCAAACGGACAAATGCATGTTAATCCCAACCTCGACTTCTTTTAAATTCCAAACTAACATCAGTCACAAGCTGACAGCGCCTCTGCCTATCTGTAGACCCGAGCAACACAATTGTTTTTTTTATATAAAACTAATAATATCAAATAATGAATATATATCATTAATAGACTTATAAGCATGACGGTCGTGGCTTTGACCCGGAACTGCGAACCGTTTCGAGAAATCGATTCTGCGCATCCGAGCTCCAAAGAAATGGTTAGTGCACGATAAGCAGCGATGAATCGATAATACGTGATATCGGGATCTCCAAAACTTTGAAGAAAAAACAGCATCTTATCTCTAGGTGAACAAAATGCTAAACCATTTGATCCACCAATAACAGTTGCAGTAATAGCGGCACTGACTTCAAGACTTCTTAGAGCACTACCTCGTGTCTGTTTTAACATGTTGAGATTAAAATCTGCTGCATAAGGATAGTAATGTCACGGTTAAACAACTAACAAGCTTAAATCCAGGTTTATAAGAATTGTAATGTCAAAATTAAACTACTTACACACATGACACGAAGCTCAAACACGTTTGAGGAGGCTGTGACTTTTAGGTAGTATATTCAACATACATGGTCAACGCCAAATATAGCATGATTTCCGAAGCTATTGTGTAAGTTTGTAATAAGTTATTCTATTCTAAAGACACATCATGTCAAACAAGAAGAAGATACACATCTTTTGCAAAATTGAACATGTTTAAGAACAGTCACCTATGAACTATTCCTCCTTTTTTACTTCATCGATGCAGATAAGCATCATATTTGCAAAAAAGTCGAATATGCCATGAACGTACCTTCGTACGTCGATGCAGCCAAAAAATTAGTTCAACTCGTAAAATACCAATACAATTGTATTCATAATTGCATGCCCCTAATCGATGACATGCGATACAAGCGTTTCAACTCTTGTTACACCAATATAATTACAAGTATGATTACAAATTTGCAAAACGAATGCTTCGGTTAGTTTCACAAATTAACATAACAAATCCACGATTCATGTTGCGTGTTGTCAAAATGATACTGATATGCCTTTTTAAACATATTAAACGGTATTCTGCATGAATCTAAGCTGAATACGCAGTAATACAATACTGAGTGTTGCCCAAACTTAAACACGTAAACAATTATAGAAGTAATATTGTATTTCTACTCTGAATCAAACGTTCCGGTTTCGTTGTTGAAATGCTTTGTAGGTTTATTTTTTTCATAGACGACGATTAAACAGCAAATATGTACCTTTATATTTTAAAATTCAGATTTTGAGAGGGTGGACTGTTGACACGTTTAATTGTTATTATCGTTATAACCACTTTTATATCCATGCGTCCGCGGACGCATGCTGTTTGTTATCAAGTAATTAACAAAAGCGAAAATTGAATATACATGTAACCAAGACAAGGATTTATTAAGAAATCCAAAAATAAATGCTCCTGAATTGGAATTGCAATTACGCAGTCCATAATGTTAGAGTTAAACAGTCTTTATAACCCATCACGTATAGTAAACATATTCATAAAAAATTATGTTGATGCTTAAAAGAAAACTTAACAAAACAAAAACATGAGCATGAATTAAACAAATACGCGAAATAAGGTGAAGGTGGTTGGAATAGAGACAGTTAAATAATATGCATTTCAATTTAAAGAGCATACAATCGAAACACGAGCCGCAGTAAAGAAGGCCGCTCCGTGAAAGACCGGATGTGAAATGATACAACTCAATTGAAAAGAATGTTACGCTACACTATACACTGACGCAAATATACATGATGATGATGGTTTAATACAGCAACACAAAAAAATTAGCATGCATGAAAACAAGTTAGTGAAAGAAGGTGAAGGTGGTTGGACGAGAGACAGTTAAATAATATGCATTTCAATTTAACGAGCATACAACGGAAACACGAGCCTCAGTAAACAAGGCCGCTCCGTGAAAGATCGGATGTAAAATGAATACAACGTAATTGAATAGAATGTTACATAACACTATTCACCGAAGCATGTTTACATGAAAAAGACAAAATCGTCGTCATCTGTAACATAAAAATGGTTTATTTTATATTCGCGTTTCCCAATACCTTCGCTGTTTATTTATGACGTAAATAATACAAAACCAAATTGGAGTAAACATGTCTGTCACCAACAAAATGACGATTCATAAAGATATCCAAAATATATGCTCTGTTATGTTAATTTTAAAGTTGGATTTTTTAAATCCAAACGATTAATATAACTGTTGACAGCGGTTTTATGAAAGCAGTAGTAAACATTCAAGACTCGAAAATAAACATAGACGTAAAACTATTTTACATGTTCGGAAAGTAGCTTTTTTTCAACATGAGAACGTTGAGGCAGATTGCACCACTTGTGTCTGTTACCATACGGACTGAAAGCAAACAAATACTGCATATATTGTATACTTTATACGCCACTAGACGATGGCATTCTGCAGACAAGAAACTGCAGGGCTGCACAGCGTAATAGAAAGTATTTGAAGGGTTGAACATCAGGCTATGGTGGTACATAGATATATTAACGATATTATTTATGGCATGACTGAGCGTGATCTTACCAATTGTAAATACAACGTAACTTTACAGCACGCATGTGATACTATGTAGTGAATAAATATATGTCACTATTAAAATTTCAACTTCAACTCAGTGGTATTACATGCCTGCATAACACTATGTTTACTATGTTTTACGAAGTTTGTGATGGCTACTAGCCTTGCTTTGTCTCCGGCTTCTAATAATATATATATATATAAAGTCATAAATTGAAAGTAAAATTCATTCACCGACTAGAACATGATGTGCTGTTTCTTATATTATTAACATTAATTAAGAACTGTTTCTACTTCTATTTCCGAATTTACTTTGTATTGCTCATCTTCGAAACGATAGTGTCAGCATAATGTTCTATATAGTGACCCTCTGTTCTGCTAAAGATGCCACTCAAAACAACTCTTTATAAGCCATCGCTTGGACATATTGCACTTGAACGTCGTTTTACAACTAACCAGGCTACCATAGAATCTTCATAAAAGCCAAATACTTTGCAGACCTTTCAGAATTCAAATAGGGCAACATAGTTTAAATTGTTGAGTTTGAAAATCCCCTGCTAACAGAAATTCTGTCTGCTGTGCATGCTATCGTCTTGCTTAAAAAAATATTGTTATTATTAATTCTATGTAAACCTTTCAGAATTCAAAAGGGACAACATAGCGTAAAAAGTGGTGTTTGAAAATCCCCTGCTTACATAAATTGTGTTGTCCCTTCTCCCTCTTTGCCAAAATATTATGCTTTGTTGATATGTGCTACATTATTAGATATTCAGCTCGAATACAAATGCTTATCGGAACCCTTATAATTTCAAGTAACATTTGTTAAACGGCGCCCCTTTGATGCTTTGCATCAATGGCTTTCATGTTGGGTAATGACAAGTAAGTTCTATGTCTACTTTCGATTGACATCTATTTGTGTCTAAGTTCAGAAATAAGAACATGCTATAGGCCTTATTTATTAAAAAAATATATGTAGATAGATCATTTTCTAGAACATAGAACAAAGATGGACAACAAAACGCTCGCTTTACGTATTGTAAAATACGTTACAAAACGGTTTAAAGCGTTTGAAAAATGGACATAAAGAATCATGAGAAAACTTATACTTGAACTTGAAACTGCACCTGATCAAAGGGACATGTAGGCATGTTTAAGTTCGTAATTAAATGTGGTAAAATGATACATGCCAACATCGAAACTTATGAGCTCCAGTATAAAACAAAAATATAATTTAAGAAAGAAAAAAGTGTTTGAACTTTTAGCCTTTTCAAAACTTATCTCTTAAATCTCCCGACCATTTCAAGAAATACTATTTTCTAATGCATTTTATACTTAATACAAGCCATCCACGAATTGTCAAAAAATATAAGAACTACACCAGAAAAACTCCATATTATTCAGTCGTTTCACGTTTGAATCGTTGTTTATTTATATCAGTTTTAAATTATGAACACTCATAAATGAAATTGTTTTGTTCTGTATAAGTATTATTTCGCTTCCTGATGTTCAGTATTCTTTATTTTGTGAATATGTGACAAAAAAGTGTTTGTTTGTTTCGTGTTTTTTTTTCCCCCGTTTTCAATAGTGTATCAGAAGTTGGAAAATTGTCATTTCGACAATATGTGCACAAAGCACCTTTAAGATGAAGTAAACAAAACTTGATCTTTGCAACGTGTTCTGTATTTCACATCTAAATATTTAATACTTAAACTTTAAGGAGGTGTAGCCAACCGATGCAGTAACAAAACCGGTTTAAGAGGACATTTATATCTATCGCACCGTCGAGTCAATTTATTTGCCCACGCTACCGTTCACCGATGTGGAGTTTTATATCACATAGCATAAATATTAGACGTGCCGCTGGATAAGATAAGGTTTTCGAGCAAAGAAACATGGCATCATCAGTGTTCCACCTTGCAGACTACGTAGTTTTCATTGGAACGATCGTCATATCGTTTTTGATTGGCGTGTTCTTCGCAATTTGGGAGAAAGTGAGACATCATGATACATTAGAGGATTATTATCTTGCGGGAAGGAAAGGAAAGACACTGCCCGTAGCTTTGTCCTTCGTTGTTTCGTTCCAGTCTTCGATACTTATGCTCGGGTATCCGGCGGAAAGTTATGTGTACGGGACAAACAGCATTTTCTTCTCCGTTGGAGCATTTGTTGCGTTCATAATTGCGGCAATTGTTATAGTGCCTGTATTTCATCCTCTGAAATTATCGACGGTGTATGAATATCTGTATCTGCGATACGGGAACAATGTGTTGCGGTACTTTACCCTGGCACTTGGAGTGATATATTCGATATTTTACATGGGCTCTGTTATATTTGGGACGAGTGTTGCCATGGAGGTTGTTATGGGGATTCCTTACTGGGGGACAATCCTGATATACACTATCGTGACAACTGTCTACACCTCTATAGGCGGCATCAAAGCGGTTATTTGGACGGATGTCTTCCAGTTCTTGATGATGGTCGCTGGATTTGTTTTCGTTATCAGCAAGGTAACCG
Organism: Dreissena rostriformis; assembly: GCA_007657795.1. Taxonomy (NCBI): domain Eukaryota; kingdom Metazoa; phylum Mollusca; class Bivalvia; order Myida; family Dreissenidae; genus Dreissena; species Dreissena rostriformis. Next base: position 119,984 of record VMBQ01002713.1, read on the forward strand.
TCGACTTGGGCGGCTGGACGTCAATGAAAGAGCTTGCAGGAGAGCGATTTCATTTTAACTTTAACCCTGATCCACGGATACGGTTGACATTTTGGACTGTCTCCGTTGGAAGTGTGACGCAGACGCTTAGCATGTTTTACATGCAGCCAACAATGCAACGTGTCTTTTCTTTGCCAAACCAAAACAATGCGCGAATAATGTTCCTATTCGCGGCGCCGGTTTACTGTATCGTAATGATTGCCGCCGCGATAGAAGGAGGCGTGATATTTGCCTACTACGCATCTCGTGGTTGCGATATATACCATGGTGGCATCACGAAGAACGTCAATGCTATAGTTCCACAAGCGATTCTCGATGTATTCGGAAATATACCCGGGCTACCTGGATTATTCATAGCGGCGTTATCTAGCGCTGCGTTCAGCACTTTATCTTCATTGCTGAGCAGCCTCTCCGTCATTATATATCAAGATGCAATAAAGCCCTATCGACCGCACATGACCAAGCAATTTAAAGCCAAGCTGTCACGATGGTTGACGGTATTATTCGGTGTCGTTGGACTGGCAGTATCGTTTCTAATTTCTGTCTTTCAGGGAACGATTTCGTTTATCTTCCAGAGCTTCATGTCCTGTATTGACGGACCAACGTGTGCTATCTTTACGCTGTCTATTCTATTTCGAAGAAGTACGACGAAGGGAGTTCTTATCGGTGCCCTGTGTGGAATGGCCGCCTCAATGTGGCTCAATCTCGGAAAACTCTTCTCTGACGTACCTCCTGATGCGATGCTTAAAAGTGGTCCAGTAGACCAGTGCGTCGCATTTATCCAATCCAATACTACGCATTTGTCGTATTCCAATACTACGCATTTGTCGTATTCCAATACTACGCATTTGTCGTATTCCAATACTACGTATTTGTCGTATTCGAATACTACGTATTTGTCTTATTTGAATGAGTCATTTGTATCCAATGTAACGCAAACATACGTGAATGAACCGAATGAAATAAGAACGACGAATGTTATCCACGAAATATATTCCCTGTCCTACTTGCTGATCGCATTGACAGCGTTCCTTGTTACCATGGTTGTTGGAATCGCTGTTAGCCTTTGTACATCACCGCCAAAGACTATATACAATAGGTTGCTGTTTTCATTTAGAAAACACGTATGGAATAAAATAACTGGACAATCTGATGAGAAAGAATCACAGGAAAGACAAAGTGAAGAAATGAAAAGTATGATTACACGTGGCGCAGTTGACAGAAAATTTTCGTTTGATTGATAACTTGATTTTGTTGAATAAGTAACCGCATATTTGTTTTGTAATCACTGTAGTGCTTAAAATAGCAAGCCAAATATTCCAGTTTCAAAGGCGAAAAGTATGTATAGATTTGATCTAAATGGTTTGTGTAATTAACGTTCAAACGTATGTGCTTTTGTTTAAATACTTGTTGAACGCTGCAGGATATTGCACTGGAATGCATACATATATCATATCTCTGGGGTTTTGATTTTACCAATTAAACTTGTTTTTCTAATTAAGCACTTGCTATATCTGTGATTGAACCAATAGTTATTTTCATAATGTTGAGTCTGCCTTGTGTCGCATAAAAAGAAGAGGTTAAAAAATGTGTTGTCATCTAACTTAATGAACATATAAGTATGTGGTTAATTCACGAATAAATGTATGTTTCATTCAAATTTCATTGTTCGGTTGGTTGGACATAATAAGGTAATTTTCCTTGATGACACCATAATGATAATTACAACCCAAAAACCTAAATTTAAATGTTAATATTTCACTTTTTTTTCACATTTAAGACCACAAGTACGGTAATTTAAATATTATCCTTTTGTTTTCACATTAAAGAACACTTTATTACTGAACACCACATTATTATAGCGTGAGAGTAGAACTGTACCTGAAGTCAGTCATGCTTTCATAGTTCACAGGCTAAATGTAAACGATTTGTAAAGTTATTATATCATATGTACATAATACTGTAGTGCGTGATAGAAGCAAATAACGGAAAAAGATATGTTGCGTTTTGTAATTATATTTTGAAGCAAAAAAAAACAAACAACAACAACTGTTAAGGGAGGCAATTAGTATTTTACCTTTGGCTTGTTTATTTTGTGTTTCGTTGCCAACATAACTGTTAACACACCGAAATATAGACCTTCTTTGCGTTGTTTATTTGTATTATGTATACCAAAACCCCTGTTAACTGAGAAGAACGTTAACCGATTTTTGCGTTGTTTACTTGTGTTATGTAACCAAAATAACTGTTAACGCAGATACACAAAAAACAATCTTTGTGTTGTTTTTATTTTAACTATAAAGATAAAAATAAAACGTGTTAACTCAAACAAATATAAACCGCCTAATGCGTTGTTTGTGTTTTTTAGCCCAAATAACGGATAACTCAGCAAAACATCACATGAATGTCGGTTGTTTACATGTTTGATTTAGCCTAATAAAACGGGTTACACACCAACAAATCAACCGACTTTTGAGTTGTTCATTTGTGTTATGTAGCAGAAATATCTATTTAGTAAGTGAAATATCAATCGACCTCAGCATTGTTTATTTATGGTAATAACTGGTAACTCAGCGTAATATCAAACGGCCTTTGCGTTGTTTGTTTGTGTTAAGTACCCGGATAACAACAACTGGTAAGTCAGACAATTAGCATTTTACCTGTTGGCTAAACATTGGCTTGTTTATTTTGTGTTTCATTGGAAACACAGCGAAACATACACCTTTTTTGCGTTGTTTATTTGAATTATGTATACCAAAAACCCTGTTAACTTAGACGAACGTTAACAGATTTTTGCGTTGTTTATTTGTGTTATGTAGCCCAAATAGCTGTTAACGCAGATACCCAGAAAAAATTCTTTGTGTTGTTTATTTTTATGATGTAGAAAAAAACGTGTTAACTCAAACAAATATAAATCGCCTTATGAGTTGTTTGTGTTAGTTATCCCAAATAACGGTTAACTCAGCAACATATCACATGAATGTTGGTTGTTCAGATGTTTGATTTAGCCTAATACAACGGGTTACACAGCGACAAATCCACCGACTATTGAGTTGTTCATTTGTGTTATGTTGCCGAAATAACTGTTAAGTAAGTGAAATATCAAGCGACTTCAGCATTATTTAATTATATTAACAACTGGTAAATCAGCGATATATCAAACGACTTTTGCGTCATTTATTTGTGTTATATAGCCCAACTAACTGTCAACTCATGTTGTCCTGTATAGGTTGGATTACACTAATTCCAAGTACCATAGGGTCAAATTATAAAACTGCCAACTTTCAGAGCATTATTCGTGCCTTACCTATACATCAAAGTTTGCAAGTCTGGTATCATTTGACAAAAATATGTCCTCTCCCAATAATTAAAAACAAATGTGCCGTCTACCAACTTCTAAGAAAGTAAAATTCGCCGAAACGAGCCCCCACCCTCGGAAAAAAGGGATTCGGCAGTGAGATTTTGACAAAAGCACCTTACTTGAATAAACGCACCAAAATGTTGCCGACACACATATGATACAGGAAATAACCACAAAAAGCATGGATGCGATCGCTCAATTGCTTTTAAACCAGAAGAGAAAAGGAAATCTTTAGAAATACGCAATACTTTCGAATAGACCACGTTGGTATACAATATGTGTTAGTGTAACGTTACCTTAAACTAGGGCCAACTTATTTGCAAATGATTTTGTTTTAAATTAACGTCTTGCCAACTGTCAATCAAACTCTTATCTCAGTATCGATCAACCAATCAACATATCAGTGAGCGATAAATCTGAGAGCCAGTTGCTCTCGGTTTGTCCGCCATTTTCCTCGACACGCTGAATTTAGAGGTTAACATTATTTTAATATGAGTTTCGTTTATAATCGTCGAAAAAAAAACGTTTATGAAAATGTGTTAAACGGTGTCAATGGGATTTATTTAAATCAGACTGTATGTATTCAGAATGATTAGTTGTAAGCGTTGAATGTAATCCAATTCAAATACCGAAACGTGATCATGACAAGTGAGATGGTCAGCTTCATTGTGTAGAATTACCGAAATCCCCGTTAAAGTACATTATTTTATTTCAGAAACTGACCCAAATGCCATTCTAAGATTGATAAATATCACAGTAGCGATGTTGAGTATGAATAATATCACGTTTATAGATAAAACATACGCCTTGAACTTTTCATGAATTTCATTTGATGTATTAAGGACAGTGAAAGAACTTCATCTTGCACTATTTTCTAAAAATCAACGAACTAAACTTAACAAAAACAACAACACACATTAACACAAAGACAAACAAAATACCGTTGTTTGCACGTACTGAAAGATTAATAGCTAGCTGCTACCTGTGTGTTGCCTGCGGCACGTTATCTTTCCGGTAGATTTTCTTTCCGACTGTTTTTCCTGTTTTATATTTTCTTCCGGATTTTATTAGCACATTTTCCTTAATTCAGTAACGAAGCAGCGATTTGCTGAACAATGTCTCAATTTAGTCTGTAGCCCCCACATGTTGTAAGTTTTTTTTTATTGTTGTTAAACTTATGATTATAGTATTTAGAACCTTTTTTGTTAGTCACGAGTCAGTTGGTTTGCAAATAAGTCAGTTGTAAGTGGTTTCAGTGAGACTGTATTTTCAGCGAAAGTCATGACTGTGTTTTAATGGATCGACATGACAATAATTTCCTTAAATATGTAAAGAGTTATTTTAGAAATAAGTATCTCTCTATTTTCTGTTTCATCATTTTACCTTGAAAGTTCTAAATAAAAGATATTGAAACCGGAACTTTGGTTGCTGTTGGGTCAAAACAACCTGCATTCATTAGATAATCACCCGATAATATTCATTAAGGCTAATGACGTCAGGTTCTCAGCATACAAATTAAAGACCTGTTTACTGCACTGAAAAAGGAAATTGCTAAGGGTCGCAATCTGCTATGCGCTACTTTTTTGCCCCCCCCCCCCCCCNATACTTTACAAATACCAATAGTCATACCCTCTTTTTTCAACTAAGACAATATATGACTTCACGATTACAAGTATTAACCATTAGCAAAATAGCTTCTCGATAACCATAAGGTTAACATATTTTATATGTTGTATATAACAACGTATCGCAGTTCTCTTAAGTTGTGTTACATTATTCCACTTGGGTAAACACATGTCATGCACTGGGTGGCACACGCTTATATGGACTTATAGAGCCCAATAATTAAAGAACAATTGTTTGATGCCATACCACGAGGCATAGAGGTTTAGTATTTGGTATTGTAGTCCGCTTCACAGTTTGTTCAAATCATGCCACAGGGGTCAAAACTGGCTATAACCCATTCATCAACGTTTGATCTTTGTTAAAAAAAATAATAAGACAGTATAACCTAGCTTTAAGCTCACTTTTCCAATATGCAAAACAAAATCCGTTCAAAAATAAAACATGCAAAATTAAATGTTAGCCTAATACCATTTTGAAACACAATCATTTTTAAAACAGTGATAAGAATGAATAAAAAAAGTCACATTAGCCAGTTATTCTTAAACAAGACTTAGAATTATTAAAATCAGAGACAAGTTTTAAAAAAGAGACGTTAGATTATGCTGATTAAACCATATATTAAACGAATTTCAATTTGTTTTAATACGACACACTGATATATTAGATTTTATGAGCCGCTTGGTCTCTTTCAATAGTGATACATCGACTTTCTCCGGAATCCCCCGTAAAATCGAGTTTCCGGAGATAGTCGATGTATCACGATTGCATATCGAATGTGACAGCCACCATTAACAACTTATGCATGTATGACTACTCATTGTTATTTCCAATATCGCTTTCGGCCACGGAAACTAAAGCATATATTGATGTTCAAGCGACGTTTATAAATTTCTTTTAATGATATTGATTTTATTTAATTAATTCAATATAGCCTGTTAATAATGCATGGCCTTTCTTTACCTTAGTTTCTATTGAGAAACTTTGTTTGTGTGATATGTTTTATAAATTTGTCCTATCATATTTATTAACGATCGTTTTATTTGCAAAACGGAAATTAAATTTTAATAACACATAACACAAATAATTGTAACTTATTAGGAAAGTTTAATTCGGATACAAATACACATCAATGAAACATGCTTAAGAGGGTTGTCATCGTGTTGTGCACGCTGAGCTCCTCTTGTTGCAAGTCCATAAACCTCCCAGGTAAGTTCAGCTATTATTATTTATATGTTTGTTAATACAAATATTCATAAACATGTAGATCTTAATTCAAATAAAAACACATTCAGATATGCCTTTGACGTAAAACTCCAGTCACACAGGGGCGGCGATCGTACAGTCGCGTCATGCTATCGCCTAGAACGCCAGATTGAGGTGATCATTTTGAACATGTTCAAAGACATCTCCACAGCTCGGCATTGAACAGCGCACTGCAGAGAGCGCTTTGATATCGCCATAGCAATGCTGTGATGTCTTTTAGAGCGCCATAATCGCGCTGTGGCCGCTCCTTGAGGACTCAGTACGAACGCTGAAGATATTTGCGGCGTTTGTACGTTGACTTTGTAGCAACTACTTGACGTGAGCGCTCCAGGAGCAACTTCTTGCGAGAACGCTGAAGGACGCTGTGTGAATGCCATAGAATACCAATTTGATTTTGTTTCATATTTTAAGGCTATCACATGGCGCTCTGATAGTATTTTATAGCGCATTGCCAGCGATTTAGCAACGCCGTCCGGTGTGACATGTCCTTAAAATAGATGTTTGCATTCTTAAAAGTATGCTGAAAAAATACATGATATATGTGAGCGCTTTTATAAAGTGTATCGTTTGATACTTTTTATACTACGACTTTTGTGCGTGTTATAAAAAATTAGTTTAAAGGTATATGAAACATGTGCTATTGGTCAACGATCAGAATTACTGCATCTTAGCGCACATAAATATGGTACTTCGATTAAAACTGTTGTAAGATATGGAACCGATGGTAATGTATAATTTTGTTAATCTTCATTCTCCAGGCGTTGCACCCACAGCTGAACCCAATCCACCCGACCAACTAAAAGCTGATGCCAACGAGGATAAGGATGAAAATCCACAACAACCAAATCCAGAAACGACGACTTCTGCACCAAATGTGATAATTGTAGATGTAGATTGACTAAAAGCACAAGCAGAGGCTATTAGAAAAGCCGCTGCAATGAACCAACATCTTAACCAACAACACAGGCCCGAAGAAAAGTACAAACGTCAGTGGAATAATCCGGCAAGTGACCTTTAGAAACACGTGACAAGAATGATTTATAAAACGAGTGTAGAAGATCAGTCAGGCACCATCAGGTGTTGTTGAAGATGAGGGTGATATTATCTGGCTGATTATGGTGATGGTGAGGAAAATTCGAAAAGGATACAAAAGGAAGTTGATGAAAAGGATTATGTACCACTTTTATTTTAAGATCACTTACAACAAACACAGAACAAAATACACAGTGTTCGATCTCAAAGACTGGCTCAAAGCAAAGTGCGTTACAAAGGAAACGCACTATGGAGTTGAATGCTAATTATGGATGACACCAAAGACAATTCAGTAATCGTGTTGTGTTGTTGTTATTTTAAAATAATAACAGCAACATAAAATACTTAACTTTTGGTGAAGCGTTCAATCAATAAAGTCTGTTCCGTAAATAAATCAGTGTCCTCTTTTTTCGGCGTAGTCGTCTAACCCAGCATTTCACTTTAAATGACCTGTATCAACAGATTATACAATTTGATCAGATCATAACCATACCTTCTCTTAAAAACTATTCCAATCCGAACGGATTAAAACATTAAATAAGATCGGTCATGCGATATGTAAGAAAGAACTTGACGTGAATCAAAGTTCATTGTTTGACGGCTTACTTTTAACATACGGTTTGAAAAAAAAAACCATTTCACCAACTGTCAAGGTCTCAACATGTAGTCTCCAACCATTTAGTAAAGCAGTGACTGTGTAGTACACAACAATGTTTTTCCTACCACACGCACCAAGAACGTGTGCAATATTGCGATATAGCGTAAAATTAAACGGTATGCATTTCCAACAGTTTTGCATCATTTTATTCGTAGTTGTTACATCTGGAAAAACGTTTGCCTCATTCCAACTAAACAATTATACATGTCTATATAGAAAAAAAATTGTAATCGCTTCCCGACGGTGAATCGAACCCCGGTCTCTCGCGTGACAGGCGGGGATACTCACCACTATACTATCGAGGAAGCTGATTATGGACATCGATATCAAATCACAACTCAATGTGAACACAGCGCACTCGGCGAGACACATTTCTACTTAATAATTTACATGAAAAGCTTATGCTCCCAAGTGGTCTAGTTCTTATGATTCCACGCTCTAACAGTGGCGGCATGAGTTCGATTCCCCGCATATATATTACGCGCATTTGTATAAGCAGTTAGTCACGCACTGTTGTACCCATTCAGAGTTGTGTGATACGGTAGCTTTGAAGGAGGTCTTCGTTTCGTAATACAACTTCAGTTATTGAAAACAATTCATCCTTTTAAATGTTTAACTTATGTTTTTTGTCAGACAGTGTTTATAATTGACATTATTATATCGTAAACAGCATTTCTCCACTACCAGTTCGACAGTGTGGTAGTAAACTAAATGTGATAAACCGTAGAATTAAACTTGAATTTCTATCCTTATTTCTTCATTTTGTCTTCATTGATTCATCTTGATAAAGAAGTCACATCGGACAAAAAGAGTTGTCTCATTTGAAATAAACAATTATACATGTCGATATAAAAATGAACAAGGCAATTGCTCCTCGACGGGGAATCGAACCCCGGTCTCCCGCGTGACCCGCGTGACAGCCGGGAATACTTACCACTTAACTATCGAGGAAGCTGATTACTTATATCAGAATGATTTACGGTCGGGAAAAGACTGTGTCTTTTTAATAAAATAGTTTCATTCAATCAACGATAAAAACCACCATAAAATACCAGTTGAACATTATGAACGTACTTCTGATAAGTTATTATTATATGCTATTCAGTGGAATATGGAATTTTATAGTTCGATTTCAGTGTTTTCCCTGAGTTAACATGTAAGAAAAAATGCATCATTTTGCCACCAATTACACCGTCATACCAGTGCAAGTAACTGTTTCTGAAAATTAACCCATTTATGCCTAGTGGACTCTCCCATCCTTCTAAATTGGATCAATTTATTTCCAAAATTAGGGATGGCTAGTATATTTATTTCTATATTTAGAATATTTCTTACAGAAATTCCTTTAAGCAAACAGCGCAGACCCCGATGAGACGCCGCATCATGCGGCGTCTCATCTGGGTCTACGCTGTTTACCAAGGCCTTTTTTTCTAGACGCTAGTCATAAATGGGTTAAAGAAATGTGCAGACTATTCGCAACATGGTTGTTACCATATACATATATTTAAAAAAATCCACACACAAATCGTTTAGATACAAAGACGTACATATTATGACACACTATTCCGACTAACCTCATTTATGACGGTGTTAAGAACATATTTTGATGACGTAATTATACACATACGTATTACGCTACGCTTTTGAAGCTATTGTTTGCGTATGTTTATTTTTTGTACTAAATTATAGAATTAAAAATAAAATTGGCTGTTTTCGGTGTATGCTCGAATATTGTGTTCACTCTTGTCTAAAGAAAATGTATATGGTTCATCGTGGCTAACATAACCACTCATAGGTGAGACAGTTGAATCCTTTCATCGTCGTCCTCGAAAGATAAGATTCATAACAGGCCGAAATGACCGGCAGTTCTTTAATTAACTTACCCAAACCCTCTATCCCGTTCTCCGGTATTCTCAGTTTTAGCATACATTGTATATCGCAGAGACCGTTATAAAATTTCATTTTAAAATGAAGATATTTTAATTATATTATTTATTTAACGATAACGTTTTCTTCCGATTTCAAACTATTTAGAAGTAGATATTCAGGTAACAAAACAAAATTAGTATAATATATGCTTTTACATCATGCCCTCAAGTAACTAGAGTTCTGCGTGTGCATACATGTATTTTATATTGGCACACTGCGTGATTTTTGATATCCGTAATCTTTAGAAACAAGAATCATCTTTAAAACCATCGTCGTTGAAATTAATATTCAAATGGTATGCCATAAATGAAGAACAAAAGAACCAAGATGATTTGATTTCTTTGGTCTTTGACAAAGAAATTTATGATAAAAATTATGTACATTCGGAGACACAAATATTCTTTTCATCTTCAATTAATAATTTTAACGACGAAGATGCAAAACTAGATAAATACTTTAATATTGCCTGATGGGTTTTCGTCAGATAATTTGATTTCTTTGGTCTTTGACAAAGAGGTTAGTTATACAAATATACAATGGAAGCCTTGCATTCTTTCAACTTGCAACATATTAAGGTATTATACTGCTAATGGACTTCGTGTAATATCGTTGTAATGTCATTTCCGTTTCCCCGAACGGTCTCCGACTATATGAGTAAAACAACGGTAATACGGTCAAAATAAAAAACAATACAATTTTTTTGTAAAAGTCACCTTACACTATCGAATGCCGCTGTGGCGTAGAGGTAAAGCTTACGCTTTTGCATCGAAAAGTACCGGGCTCGATTCCCGCGGGAGGCAAACTATTTGTATTAAACTTTGTTTTCTGTTATACTTTGTTTAGACTATTCGAAATATTATAATATTGTGAATACATAACACTCTTTGCTGCAGCGGTCTTGAGTTATATTGGGGGAGCCCGCATATTATGTTGATGTTTGTATAGCTTAAGTTAAGCAAATAAAATAATTATCATTAGTAGGATAATTTGAGCAAATGTGTTTGTTATTTCGGACTGTTTTGGGTAGAACAACATGCCATATAGCAAGCAAAATGTTTCACGAACAAAAAGAAAGAGCATACAAATGTATAGCATAGCATAGGTCACATGAGAGGCAAGCGAAAACCGTCACCATTATTTTTATTGTAATCTTCAGTAGGTATTGCCATCAGAGCCAAGTCGCGCGGACGAGATAGAGTTTCGCTAGGTGCGCGATAGAAGCTCAGCTTGTACACAACTTATTTTTAATTATGTTCGATTACTGGATGTACTTATACATGTGTTATGAAGTACATGCCTGGACAGGCATAATGTACAATAATATAATTAATATTCACTCTTTATATACTCTTTCTTTTAGGGATTACACTATGAGTACATGAAATGTGGACCAAAAGCGCGCACTGAGTGGAAAATTATTGAATGAGTGATGACCCCTCTTGTCGTCGTAGGGAGCTTATAACAGCTCTGTGAGAAAGGAAAAATCATTATACATGAGTATGTTTCATTAGGTTAAAAGATTTTCGTCAATTTTTCTATGTTCTTTCATACCAAACTAGGCAAATGTTTCAAGGTAAGCTACATATTACCTAGTAAATATCGGCTACGCCCTCTTGGTTTAATTCCTACGCATCGGAACTCCATACCGTTGGTTATTACGCAATAACCAACGGTAACCCGTCGATTATTTCTTAAATAACATACAGAGCAAAAATATAGCACAGAGTCGATTATTTTAACATCGCCGATTATCGAGTTTTGAAAACTCATTTAATCATTATATGAACTTACGACACAAAATTGCAATGTTTGGAGACATCGTTAATAATTATAAAATAAAGTAATATAAGCAACAACAGAACACTAGCGGTACCAGAATTTTGAAAAGTTGATGATTTCTTTTTTATATGTTCGCTCATTAACAAAACACAATCAACATATTTAATGTAAGAGCAAAATATAGTACATAGTTAATATCAACAACGGGACTACGCCGATTTAGGAGTTTTTGAAAATTCATTTAATTATAAAATGCATTGACTACACAAAACCAAAAGTTTTGAACAATCTTAAATAATTATACACTCTTTAGTAATGATTGCAATAACACTACACTAGCGTTGAAACAATAAGAAAAATCTGATGTTTTCTTTGACATACATTCACTAATTAACAATGCACAAACCACTGATTTAATACAAAAGCAAAGTAAGTACATATTACATCGAATAATGGGACTTCGCCGATTTTAGCGCAAACTACAGAACATAGTCGATTAATGGGACATCGCCAATTTTCGAGTTTTTGAAAAATCATTAAATCTTTAAATGTATTTACTACTCAAAACTACAATGTTCGGAACAATCTTAAAACAAAAATATAAAATAATGTAAGCAACAAATTTTGCACTCGCGGTACAACAATTACAATAAGTTAATGGTTTCTTTAAAATGTGTCCACTCATAAACAAACACAAACAACATATTTAAAACAAAAGCATAGTTCATAGTTGACATTGAATAATGCGACTTCGCCTATATTCGAGCCTTTGAAAACTTATTTAATCATGAAATGTATTAAATGTCTTTACTACACAAAACTTTAACGTTTGAAACAATCTTATGTAATTAGAAAATTAAGTCAAATGTTCAAATATAAAATATACCATCACCATGATCCAAACACGGGTCCTTTGATAACAAAATCTACGATACTTCATGAAACATAAATACTCCATGAGAATAGCTTTCCGGAAACAACACATGGCCGTAAATCATCGGTTTGTTTCAGGTCACCAGACTCACTCTAGAAAAACCACCAGAACCTCTTTACTGTTATTTATGATATGAATAGCTTTGTATTGTTTGGGGACTGTAATGAATTTTTCAAAAATATGTCTTTTATTGATTCATTTAATAAAGTTTTGATAAAAAAGGTTAAATGTTATTTCCTACGTTTTTTTTCGTTTTAGAATCGTTATTTTGACCAGTAACTTTATATTAAAATAATTTATAACACCTTGCTGTACCCATCCTACTGTAAGCGACACAACCTTTGACAAGCATATAGTTTCGCCTTTTAAAAAGCTGAAAACAAAATCAACATCAGCGATACAAATTATGTTTATATTTTTCGCATTGTCAAGCTCGAGAATAATCCTTTCACGTCCTCTCGGAATTTCTGACCGCTCAAAATATACACGTAAAAGTTAAGAGCGTGCTGAAGGTTCAGAGGGAATCTGGTTGCGCTTCCGATGGTCTCAAATTGAAGTTCATTTAATGGAATGATCTCGTAAGAAAGAATCACATTGACAAGCCTGAAAGGAATATTTGTTATAAGAAATGTAAAATTGGCCATTAGAAGATTTACCGTCACTGAACGGAACCTGCCGGAGTGAGTGGGTCTCTGTGCAAACGATGCGCGAAGCTTAATCCATATTACTACACTTGCTGTAAGTTTGACAATGAATGGTATACCAAAAAACAATACCCAGTCAGAAATATCGATGAATAAATACCATGTATCACTTATTGCAATAGTTACTGTAGACAAAATACTTTGATCTTCCTCCAATTCCTCTGCGACGAAATATCGCACGTATTGTACCACCAAAACAGCGATAAATATCACGATCTCCGCAAGTATGACCCTTGGCACTGTCACTATCTCTTTAACTTTAAAAGGCATCGTTACACTTAAAAATCTCTCTGTTGTTATGACAACCAGTGTCCACATCGACATTCCCTTAATCGTGTTACCTACAAAATCCCAATATCTAAGGACAATCACTGAATTAAAATATTCATAAACCGAGTCACTAAATTCCGTAATGGTGTCCAACAGCGGAAAAATAATTGTCGCTAACATATCTGTAATTGCAAGTATTCCGAACAAAGTGCTTGTTGTAGTTAGTTTGTCCCTCGCAACCACTATTGTTATTATCACATTGCCGAAAATCGACGACGCTACTAACGGCATATCGAGGAAAATAAACACTTTGAACATTGTTTTTATCTGGTTTTCGTAGCTGATATCCTCCGTGGCGTTTTCTGAGATATTCATTTCATCAAAATGCTTGAACCAAATGGATGAACCGAAAGCCGAACAAACTATATAACTCGTGATATGTCTACATATTTATAGCTTACTGAGCCATGATTAAATTATTAAAATGAATTGATTATTATTAAATGATGAAAGGACTAATTCCGCTATAAATCCTTAGGGAAATCAGTTGGCAACAATTCAGACTTGTTTTGTAATTGAAATATTTCATTAAAACAGTTATTAATTTTCTTTACAAATTCTCAATACAATAATTATGTGGCCATTTAAAGAGCGAGCCGCTAGCAGAAGCATTAAAATGATGTTAGTAAATTCAGTACAGACATGAAACAGTACATGATGTATGGCGATTAAAAACACTTCACATCGTTTATTTGCACGTGAAAGAAGAGTAACACAATAAGTAATACTAAAACAATGTCATCAACTTACAGGAAAATTAACGTACATACACATCAACAAAGTAATGTTACCTTTGAACAACTGTGGAATCAATGTCACATGTATAATAAACCCTTCAATGCATGTATAAAAACAAGTATAATAATTACAGCATAGGATGCAGTATGTTCGAAACACATTCTTATAAGTAACATAATGTATTATCTATAAAAAAATAAATCTTGCTGGTTTGGTACTAGCGTATAAAACATGTATCATGAACAATACAATATCTGAAATTAACCAAAAACAAACATCGACCTCGACTGCACCAAGCCTCGAATGTCCCCTTATCCACAATTTAAGAATCCCTTAAGATACTTGCTAAAATGCAACCCGATATTTTAGTAGATTGTTGACACATCAACTTTATTTGCGCTGACATTTTATTTATTGTCGGCTTTTATTAATAGCATATCTTAATTTTCATTCGGAGACAACAATTGTTTTCATAGACAAATATCAAAACGACCCCAGCAATTAATAAATTAAACCTCGGGGTTGCACTATTGAGATAATTTGACTTCTTTGGTCTTTGACAAAGAGATGAGTGATAAACAATTATGTTCATTCGGAGAAATGAATTCTTTTTTGATCTTCAAATATCAAAACGATCACAAACAAATACTACTTTATACCTCGAGGATACAACACGCTCTACTCACATGTAATATATTTCTCGGAGACTTTCTTCATTTCTTCGGTCTTAAACAAAGAGATTAATGATACAAATTTACAATGGAAGCCTTGTATTATTTCAAGTTTCAACAAATAAAAACCCATTCCCCTTATGAAACGTCGGATTCATTTTAATCTTTCTAGTATAGACGACATCCAATTGTGATCAAACATGTTCACAACACTGATGATTAAACCATTTTTATGATTGCTATGTAAGGTTTGTATTTCGTAAATGTAAGAAAACATAACTTGGAGCAATCTGCACCAGTGGCTACCAACAAATATATCTACATTTTGATGCAAGAAAAAATGACATCCCGACCAACAGCTATGATCTAATGTCAACTCTAGGTCGCCGTGGCGTAGTGGATATGGTGTCCGCCTAACGACCGGGAGGTCACGGGTTCAACCCCCACTGTGGGAGCGGTCTTTAGATCTCCCCCATAGACACCAAGTACTGGTTCTAGTCCCAGAAAACAGACTCGAGAGCGTTTCAAATAAGCCTTAGGCGTTCGATGCAATCGAGCTAAAATAAATAGGTTTAAAGTTTAAATTATATTCTAGTTCGTCAGTCTAAGTGATGTACCGGTACATTTAAAAAACGTCGAGTATGCATTAATTCAATATGTTTTGGGTAGTTTTTGAGCGCTTTTCATTTAGATGTAGATCTTCAAAGTAGGAGAGACCGCGACATAACGATACAGAAAAGGAATATGTGTTCATGATTGAAGCGGTTTTGGTTAATATTGAGATCACATGTTTTGCAACCCGAGATGAACTCAATACACACGGGGTTGGTGGTTGCAAAAAAACAAACAGAAGTTTAACCTAAACATACTTCAAACATGCAGAAAATTGTAACATTTCTCAAAATGTAACATTCACTGGGATACATTGGTTCATGTAAAATCTATTTCCAACCCCTTTAAATAATATATATGAAATACTGCAATAATAACGAAATGAAAGTATGTACACTTGTTTTGATAAATTAAAAACATAAAACAAAGCACTAACTCTAAATATGAAAAATATGCGACTGAACGTGCGTCTACCAAACAATATTCAGTCCAGCGTGTAAAACGTCTTGACGTGAATTAAAATTATGAAGGGTGCCGGTTGAATATTTAAATGTGTATTTAAATTAGACATTAAATAATAATTTCATTTAATGTGTCATCTATACCTAATACCTTGTATCAACTTAGAATTTATAAAACATCATAATTATTAACATCAGCATAATAACTTTGCTTACAACTTACACCTTTAATCTATCGCTTAGATATATTCATGCGTTTGAAAGTGCTACTTATAAGCTACATATTTTGGTATTATAATACTATTCGTTTTATCTTGAGTTCTAATACGCTTTAAATTATTATGGATATTTTCTCCATCTGATCATGCATATCGGCACTTGATAAGGATAAACCGTTTTTCCAGCTACAGATTTAGATCCAGTTTCGAAATTTTCTTTATAGGATACATGGATAAAATGGTTATTTAACGTCACGATTTTATTTAAATTAACAAAAAAAGACTGTGTTTCATTTTGCCCTAACGTGACTTTTTTTTAGAAAACACGTTTTAAACGATACAACCCTAGGTAGTACATAGTCGAGTACACGATTTCCGTTTTAAACAATTCTAAAAAAAATATGACGTAGTTATATTTCTGTGCACAGGTTTTGAGATGATAAAATCCAATACCATCATTCCATAATGTGTAAAATTACTTTCGTACTCCAAAAAGCATCCGAAGTTAATACTATTGTAATTATAAGTGCGATTTTTTTTAAAGTACATTATGAATGACGAATATTAACATGAAAACACTAAAGAAAATGTATCGCTTGTATCATTATGCCCCCGCAAATCGTACTTTTCATTTTGGAATCTGCTAGTATTTTAGCGGTTCTTCATATTGATCTTTAATGTACTATATATTTATTTATATTTGGAATCTGCATCAAAATGGACACTAGCAATTTGCTTACATGTCAATATTTTTCTTTAAAGTGCTATGCATACCACCCATAACAATTAAGTGTGCTAAGTAACTGTTGATTTATAAACACAAACAAACAGGATGCATTTTTACATCTTATTAATATTTGCATATAAATTATAAATAACAAATAACAATCAAAATCAATAACAGCAATATGTACAACGCATATTGGCATGTTAAAATGGTCTCCACAATGTATCTTTATTCGAGTGACCAATTTCGTCATCTCGTCCACGACCAATTGAGACAATATCTTTAATCACGTGACCAATTTCGTCATCTCGTCCTTGACCAATGGAGACGACTTCCTCCGAGTGGGACACGTTAACATCGTCGTTCGTTGGCATAGAGTTGTGTATAATTGAATAACCAGAATCTATACTGCTCTCATGGCTAAAGATTTTGGTGCTATTAGGCGTCTCGATTTATTCACGGTAAGATCTGCAATTTTGATATCCTTCTGGCGCGAAGGCGTATTTTGGAACGGGAGACACGTTTGGAGTGTGGAGCGATGGGGTCATCCTGTTACTGACGTCACAAATTCTCGCCGGAGTAGACATGTATCGCTGTGTAATGGTTTTACTACGTACACTGCAGTGCGGTACGGAATGTGCAGATATTAATTGTATGTGGTCACTCAGAGCTTTGATTGTATACAAGTCTGTGACCTTCTGAGCGCTTAGGAAGGTCATGGCCTCTCTGAGACAGTCCTTGAACCCGTTGCTGTATGCGGAAGCGGAAGCTTCGGGTGATATGGTTCCTGAAAGATTTTGTAGTTGTTTCAGATGTAACACTGTGAGGTCCAGAATGTTCGCCTTGTCTACGCGAGTCATTGGGGCAACCTGAAATTTTAAATAGGACGTAGTTGATTATATCAAATTAATATTGTCAAACTTGTAGCATTAAGTAAATTAATGGTTTATATATTCTAAAATATTTTTTATTAAATATTCATTGATGATTTAACAAGAATATCCGACTTTGGAACAAGAATATGTTTAACGTTACATATTCATGTATGTATTAATTTTCAATTACTAGTCATTGCGATCTGATGAACACGGTTGTGATAAAACGTAGGAATAGCTTTCTTCAAAACTCCTTGGAATATGATAAAAATGTGCAAGTTCTACAAATGTTCGAATACTTAAAGGCAGACTGTCAGAATCAAAATGGGAACGTGTCGTTCCACACATTTCGCAGTCAACATCCAATGTTTACTAAATTGTACAAACTGCGTATTTAATGATTGGATTGTTTTTTGAGTGGTTACTATGATTACCTGTTGTCTGACAGTGTCCGATATGAGCGCCCTCAGTCTGTCGATGCTCTGGTTCATCCGCTCCCGTCGCTGCTTTCCACCAGCGGCTTCCGGACCTGCGACGACAAATAAATTTCGTTTTATAACTGTTGATATTTTTTATTTTTATTTGTGTTTATTAACGAAACAAAGCAAATATCAGTGAGATTGTTTCGTTATATCACTCACTGTACTGCAATTCTTATTTAATTGCAAAAGTTATCAATTAGTATACAATAAAAAGTAAATGTCTTGGTCCGCTTTTTAGTACGGGTCATTTTGTATGGTTAATTTCTAGAAATGGCGACAATTTCTACTACGTATAAGCGCTAACGAAATTTGAGTTGTCTCCCGCACCATTTATTTGTACACGCATATCGCACCAAATTACAGATATCTTATATCGTATCAATTTCTACACAATCCGTTTTATGCGAAACAACACACAACACGCATTGCTTGCAAATCAAAAGCTGGCATTGATATATTAATTATAAAAAAATACGTGAACGAGGGCAATGCCGAGTATTTATTATTTGAACCTCGCTCTGTGAAAAGGGGGTTAAATGCATGTAAAGTATCGTCCCAGATTAGCCTGTGCATTTCAGGGACGACATTTTCAACCTAAACTGGTATTTGGTAAGAAGAGACTTACTGTAACCAAAAAAATATCATAAATGCGGAAAGTGTCGTACCTGATTAGCCTGTGCGGACTGCACAGGCTAATCTCGGACGACACTTTACGCACATGCATTTAGCCTCGTTTTCTCAAAGCGCGTCTCATTTGTATTAACTCTATCGCTGTCATCAAAAGCACTACAGCAACTTGCATCACTAAAAAACTCTTTATGAACGTATATAGTTGAATTCCGACCCAGTCTTGATATAAGAAGAGTACATGTTTGCTATTATCCTATGATACTATCTGATATTTATTAATAACAAGAACACAATATCGTTGTTCAACTAAATAAAGTAAAATACGAACACCTGTAACCAACCTTTCTTAAGTAAGTTGCGTCCCCTTACCCTGCTTCCTTTACTGCAACCATCTTTAATGCCAGTGTTTCTCGTCAACTTCTATAAGTTAATACCTAAGTCTTAGAACTTACAGGGGTACTTCTTAAAGAAAAGACTCAGTAAAAAGATATCCTTTTCTAGATCTATTACACGTTTTAATACAATTTCATTGCGGTACTGATTTCATCATTTCAATATTTTAATACGGTCTAACTAATGGGGTTGTTTACCCTCGGGACTTCGGTTAATAA
>VMBQ01002714.1:0-117388 GCA_007657795.1 Dreissena rostriformis
TCTTTGTACAAAACATGTAAAGGATAATATAAAACATCAGATGCAAAGGGTGGGAATTAGTGAAACAACAAGAAAACAAGTGATCAATTCCATTTTTCATCCTTTGTGCGGATTAGTATTTAGTGCAGACGACGTTCAATGTAGCCAGCGAGCAGATGACGTTAAACAAATAATAAGTGACAATGCCAATTTCTCAAAATTCTTTGAACAACATTTGATACCAAAATTGAAAAAATGTGCATATATGCCATTAAAACATAAACAAATATCACAACTATGGACAAATAACAATGCCGAATCAATCTATACAGACTTAAATAAGAAACTCAACACAAAATCTTATCCATCCAAAGTTCAATCGAGTGCATTTTGAACTCAACCAAGATATCATTGAGACAAACATTTTTACATGAAGATTGAGCATGAAATGTGACTTCTACAGTGTGTACAAGGTTTGTTGTTTTTTTGACCTAGTGACCTAGTTTTTGAACTCAACCAACATATCATTTAGACAAACATTTTGACAAAGTTACATGAAGATTGGGCATGAAATGCGACTTCTACAGTGTTTACAAGGTTTCTTTTTTTTTACCTAGTGACCTAGTTTTTTACCCAGCATGACCATGTTTCAAACTAGATCATTGGGACAAATCTTCTGACCAAGTTTCATGAAGATCGGACAATAAATGTGGCCTCTATAGAGTGTTTACAACCAAATGTGAACGGATGGATTACGGACAAAGACTGATCCCAAAAGCTCAGGTGAGCTAAAAAAACAAGAGATGTGTTAATCAGAAACACAATGCCCCCCCTCCCCTTACTGGGCCGCTTTGATATAAAACTTGTGTATTTTTCATTTTTAGCAAACTGTTAATTGCAACTAATGGGAGTGTACTAGGGGTAACTGTTAGATTAAAGACGGCAGTTTTCAGTTCACACTTTTTGTGGTATGGTTACACAGAATAATGTGCTCATTACTTAAAGGGGGTTTATCCAAAGTTTGCGAGGTGGAGTATTAATTTTAGTTCATTATCCGTTTATTTATTAGAGTTATTTGTTTTCTATTTGTTTTTTATGTTTATTTGTTTGTTATTTAGTTATTTAGCGGTGCAGTATCAGGGTATAAAAGTAAGAGTCTGCTATCTTGGTATTATTGTATCTTCGCTCGAGATGACAACCTCTGCAACTAGGATCGCGTTCTTCGGAGACAGCTATGTGCGCCGCTTAACCAAATGGGGAGAGGTTCCTGATGTACGTATAGTTTGAGTGTTATCTTATTGTTGTTTAATCATGGGTGTTACTTTATAACTATTATTTCTTAATTTGAGTTTCTAAGATCATTGTAACAGGGGAATCTCAATACCATAATCATTTACCAAATGATTATTTTCTACTTTGTGAACCAACCTCGGAATACTTGTACACAGCCATACCCATGCCTAACCACTAAGTAGGAATGTGGTCTGTTAATAGGTCCCTGGACGTTATCGATTCTTGGGCAGGATGAGGTTGATGGCTTTGAATGAGGCGATGTTGGAGCGTATGCTGGTGTGGCGCCCGAATGTCGTGATATTGTGTTTGGGGGAGAAATGATGTCTCAACTAGACTATATATATATATACCAATAAATCAATCAATCAGCTCTTTAATGGCAAAAAGACAAGAGAATTGTCGCAAAGGAGAAAACCCGTAGATTCTAAATGCAGCACAACAGGCGTCTCCTGGAGTTGGAAAATGTGCCGAGAATGTTTCCACAAATATTAACAGTGGACTAAGGAATAAAGGAAGTGCCAAGTATGTTGCTGCAGCTATAAGTTTTACTCATTGAAAGATAAAAAAAATGTTGGTATCTTAATTACAATATATCCTTCCCCGAACAATATAATAATGAAACTATTTAACAGAAATGCTCACAAATGCCTGTTAAAACAAGTTTTTATGCATTTTTTTTGCGGAGAAATTAAATGCAACAAACAAAATGGCGGACGCACTCGGGTGCTTTTTTTTTTAACAAAGACCATTGATTTTGAACTCAAATGTGATAGTCAATTCTAATTCAATTTTAAACATCAAAACATCAAAATGCAGGTAAGAAAAAAAGGTTTTTGACAGAAGTTGAACAAAAAGCATTTACCTTCAATTTATCCGATAGCACATTATACACTTTTAGTTATCTTTTTGAAACCATTTTCATCCGATGGTGTCGGTCCGTCGAACCGATTATCTTAAATCACTTGTCGGTCCTGAGTAAAATTTGCCGGTCAGGACCGGCGGACTGACGGTTTTGGCAAACCCTGTAATGTACCTACACCTTATCAATAAAGAGAAAGACTAAACTATCAAATTTGAGCAAATGTGCTATAAATGATAGTTTATAATCTTATATTGATCTGTTGTAGCTCCACAACACATACATTACACACTTGGTCTGTATCCTTTATACTGATGCTAACCCAGTTCCATCAAAATTCCAATTGATGTGCACGGGAAACTCGCACCCTTCTGTATAGNAACATGGAGTCGGATATGTAATGCACAAGAGAAAAATATACGAAGTAGCGTCCGAGATGGTGGTCGAACAAGCGAAATGCAAACGTTGCGCAGTGATAGAGAAGTTGGTTCTTCCTACGTGGCAAACCCATGTGATCAATATACTCGACGAGCAAACCGATCATCAGATCCTCTTCGTGATCGATCCAGAAGGGGGAAAGGGGAAGACAACCCTCTCACAGTACCTGTTCGCTGACCTGAACGCAATGATGTTTGAAAACGGGAAAAGCCTTGATATTAAGAACATCTATAATGGGGAACCAATCGTTATATTTGATCTTGCCAGATTGTGCGTTGAACATATAAACTATGTCATTGTTTTAAACACTTGAAGAATAAGAATCTATTATTTACCTGCAATATATGCATGCTTATTATTGCATACCGTGAATATCTCCTGTTCAGATATTTCCTGTCTGAAGAAAATTATGTTTTAAACTAATAAAACGCAATAGCATTTTAATGACGATTTCCAAACAGTTTGATTCATTGATAAGTGCAAAGTGCTGGTTTACCAGCTAATCAGGAAAAGTGGCAGTCAGCGAACTGAACAGAGTGATATCACAGAAATTCTGAAAAAACCGTCAAAAATCCACGCAAACAAAATATTTGAATGAATCTTTCAGGATGCAGCTGCAGTGATGCAAAGTATGACCTTACAAGTGCAGGCAGAACTCAACGTAAGTCAATTGACTACTTGCATACCTTTTAGTAAGGATGATGAGATATTCTTGATGAGATATAAATGCATGCAATAAAGGATATCAAAGAGAATTAGTATTGTGTTTTGTCTTCAACTTATTCTTGTATTGGGTAACAGGGCTTGTTTCAAACCATTCCGACGTACTCACACACACATGACTTGTATTCTCATACCAACGCATACATGAATATATATAGTCCCTATGCGCACCCACTAATATTCCGATATGATTAGGGGAGATAATTAATACAAGAGCGACTTTTTTTAAAGAATTTTTAGATCTCCTATTTCATTAATTAAGTTGAGATAGAGTCAAAATGTTTGGAAAAAATTATAACATATATTTCCAAAATGGAAACACAAAGTGAAAAGTAAGCTATGGCTATTACCAACAGTGATAATGAACTAACTTTTGTAATAGTTGAAGAAGATTGCAAGCTTACTACAGAAGCTATGGATTATTATCTGGAGAACCAGCATAAAGAAAAACTCTAACATCAAAGAGAAATATCAGCTTCTGTAAAAAGTGAGTCAGGCAAGGTTCGTCCAGACCTATTAACCAATTAGATTTATCGGTCACTGGAACTTGGGAATATTTTCAATACTGAGATAAGGAAACACATAGGAGACATCCTGCCTTGGCTTTCTCATGATTGACATGGCAAACTTGAGGAACTGGAGACTGGAACTTGGAATTATGTTCAATAATGAGATAAGGAAACACATAGGAGACATCATGCCTTGGCTTTCTCATGATTGACATGGCAAACTGGAGGAACTGGAGACTGGAACTTGGAATTATGTTCAATACTGAGATAAGGAAACACATAATTTTACAGAGATGTTTTTATTACAGTACAGACTTAATTCTTTAAAATACATAAATTCAGGCAAGAACTCTGCAGCTTTATTAAAGACGTACATAACTGAAGTGATCAGCCATGGAGATTCTCGTTGCATCATTTTAGGACATTTTGCAATACCGACATGATCCAAATTTAACAATCAATGTCATTCTGTAGACATTGGAAAAATTGCTGAAAGAAAGGTATGTTAGATGTTTGCACTTCTGGTGATTAAGTGGCTTCATTTAAGGAACCTATAAGACAAAACCAACATTTTTTTAAAAATTCTATGCTGTTAAAGAATACCCTATTTAGGTACTAAATTGCAAATGCACTTTCATTTCCAAACACAAGTTTTGATTGCTGAGGTCCAGATGAGGTTGTAAAACAGAAGTCAATGACACTTAACACTATTTAATTAAATTGTGGCGAATTGTATTGTACTCAATAGCCCTCAGATTTAAATGCTATGACATATTTGTGTAGGGTATTTTCTGAGCCTCAATCAAAATGGCCTTTAATATGTATTTTATCAGATGATACTAAAGCGTGAAGTATATAACTGTATATGTAATTATCCTGGAAAACAAGGATAGTTCAATCCAATATACACTACGCGACACACAATTTTTGCCTCAATATCGCATCACCGTGATAATTTATTTGCCGCATTAAGCAGTAATTATGTCATAAGAAAGCGGTCAGTTAACAAATATATTTTTATCTGTGTTGTTCAAGAAATCGGTATACTAATGATCATTCTTGTATTTGAGACTCCCGCCAGCAAGTCTGTGGCACAAGTCTGTGGCACAAGTCATATGTTGAGTTCTTCCTGCTTCCGTAACCTCGGTTCCAGACACCCCGGAACCAGCACAAGGAGCGATTTTTGTGCTACCTTGTATGGAGTCTAGTGTACCAGAAACCCTGCAACTAGTGGTACATGTACATGTAGAAGCGACTTCCAGTGGGAACGACTTCACAGCCGGTTGTAGAGGGAGTGACGTTTGTTCCTCCACCACTCCCTGTGGAAGTATCACAACCGGCTGTTGGAGCAACATCTGTGCCGCCTCCCATTGAAGAGACTGTCGTGGGAGAGCTTCCAGGGCAGTGGATGTNATAACGTTATATAAATATTTGAAAGTAAATATTTTTTCCAGAGAAGTCGATTTTCCGTTATAATTTGATTATTTTCATTAAAAACGAAGTTTTTGCTAAATAATTTCAAAGCCACACGCTAACTACCTGTGGTCTGTACTGTAAGAGCGCACACTACTAACTGCCTGTTATCATAACAGTGGGAAATACACCACAATCCCGCAGAACAGTTTGAAAGCTAATGTATTTTTTAAATTATTGATAAAATTACCCTTCCTTTCGCCTCAGCTAATAACTGGAGTTTCAATTATTCAAATGACAGTGTGACGTTTCGACAATTACTGTTCACTAGCATAATCCCTATTGTCATAGACAAATGATTATGAATAATGATATTAGCTCTTTTAAGAATGGGTTCATTTAAAGTTTTGTATGAAGCCACTCGTTCAATAAATTTCGATCATTCTCGGAAACAAGCAAACGACGTCAATATATTGTTTTAGTATGACGCAAATACTGAATAATTCATGATAATTATACATGCGTTTTCAATCGTTTTAGAAATGACTAACGTAAATGTTAAAAAGCAACTTATTGGTAATGTTGACCTGTACATCTTTTGGAATTTCTCTAATGGTGCGTATTCATCCCCAATTGTTTCTTTGAATTACTTCATTTTTACAATAACCTGATGTCAAAGAGACCAGAAGAGCCACTGAAAGTAAAGATATGTTTGGAAACATAAGCGTTTTTTTATGTAAAAAATCCAGTGATGAAAACGGTCTGAAACTTTTCATTCCAAACCATTTATGTAACAATTGTCTGGATCGCGAACTCTAAAATTATTATTTTTCTAAATTCTGTTTGTGAAGTATTGTATGACATTTCATCTCGTTTCGAATCCTAACCTGTGAATTAATATCAGTTTCGTGAATCTCTTAAATGACAGTATATTTATGTAAATTGTAAGTTTGTGTTAAATCAAAATTTTCTATGCATTCGCTCTATCAACATCGTCGCGCATGAACTCGATGATATTTATACATAAATTACTGTAGATAAATCGACTGTCATTGATACAGACTGGTCCCTTGGACGCGGTTTAGTGGCTGCAATAAACTGTACTTACAGGGGTGTGATTGTCAAAAAGGGAGCCGGACATGCGCTCTCTCGAAATAGTTTTGGCATATGCGGGCATAGTAATAATTCAACCCAAAACGAATGCCATACTGCTAATTTGTCACCCTGGACAATACCCCTCCACATTTAGCCATTAATCGAATCGCGTTTATAAATGAAATTAATTACAGTTTTTCATTACAAATCCACATTAATTGATTAGTTGAAATGTTGGTGGGGCTAGTGTCCGGGTGGCAAGTTAGTGGCCTGGTATATGTCCGAGTGGGCTCGGGTCAATCTGACCAAAATTTGATGATGTGTGCCTCCTAAATAGTTTTTCGATCATTGTTTATGAGAACACAATTAGTTTGTCATACTGCCAGTAATTTCAATTATAAGTTAAGCTATGGATGCACCGCTTCAGCTCCAAAAAAGTGTAATTTTCAAAACACTCATTTGCCATCAAGATGTAGCTACAAGGAAACAAGTATAAGAATCGCTCTTTGATGACAATCTACATGCTATTTATTGTCGATAGCAATGAAGCATGTTTTTAAATAATTATATTGAAGGGATTGGGAAAAATGTCCGATTGTATTTGCAAAATCCACGGCGCCACTCATTGCTTGCTTCGGACGCACTTGCTTATCGTGTAATATGCATGTGTGTATCTCGATATACATATGTACGTTCAAGGACGAACCGCCAGTAATGTTGCAAGAACGTATAGTTTACACTGTAAATACTGAAGAGAGAGTTATGGTCCTTATTCTTGGCATAATAGGTATTCAACCTTCAATACTTCTTTACAGAAAATAAGCTATGGAAATTAACTCTAAAAATACTGACAAACGAGTTGCCATTCTTATACTCCGCACTTTAACCTCTATACATTTGGACAGTAATTTTAACATACCTTCAATACTAATGTAATTATGCTGTGCACACCAATATTAACGAATTAAGAGATTGGTGTGGTCCTTATATTCAGTACTTCCCCTTTAACCCATTTTTTTAATATGAAGTTTCATGGATTAAAGGGACTTGTTCACCTATTTTGGCATATTTTGAAGTTTATCATTTAATGCTTTAAACTGATAAATTTAAACATCGGAAATAAATAGCTCCAGTATAAAACAAGATGAACAAGCAAATTCGTTGAATTGATATCCCCGCCAAACTAGAGCTTTGTCACAGAAAAAACATTTTTTCAATATACAAAGGGCCATAACTCCGTCATTAACAGATGGTGTACAATGCCATTTGGCGTGCATCATCCTCTTATCCATATATATACTCATACCAAGTTTCAATGAAATCCGCAAAAGCACTTCCAAGATATGGCTCCGGACACAAAAGTGGTGGACGGACGGAAGGACGGACGGACAACGCCAAAACAATATCCCTCCGCCTTTGGCGGGGGATAAAAAGTAAAGAAAGAAAAAAGTAATCCACGCGGGGACTCGGCCCACTGACCCCTGGAGTAAAAGTATAGCAATCCTTGTAATGTCACAAAATATAACGATAACAACAGAACTCTCCAAATTATTCAGTCGTTTCGCGTTTGTAACGCTTGATAATTTTCAGGTTTTTAAATCGTCAAACGATGAATAGAATGGATCGTTTAGAGCATGGTTAATGTTCAGTATTACTGTTTCCTCGCAAATATCATAATTAAAACGAAAATATGCGCATCTGAAACAAATGTTTTCAATTCTGTCAATTTACCAAAAACGTAAACAAGTCCCTTTAATGCTCCACACAAAAATGACTATACAAAAATAAGCATAAACTCTGAAGTATAAGTCCTATAGAGAGAGCTTTTGTTCTTGTACACTGCACTTTCCGTTTTAGTCCTCTACCATGATACGAACGATTTATGTTCATCCATTCGATACTAACTGAGCTCTGCACGGGAAGAAAACAATGGCTATACAAAGAATAAAGCAAAGAGAAATAACTAAAAAAATACAGATAACAGAGTTATGGTTCTTGTAGTCTGCACTTTTTCTAAATGTCCTCTAGCAATGAACAACGTTTTATTTAAATAACTTCAATACTTAAGGAGATATGCTCCGCACAAGAAAATTGAGCAAACGCTTTTTAAATACTGGAGTTAGAGTTATATTCCTTGCACTCTGCACTTCCTCTCAACGGCCTATATCCTGACATGATGTTTACTTTTAATCCCTTTAATACTTTACGAGTTATAATCCGCACAAGAAGCCGGAAAGAAAGACGGCTGGAAGGGCGGTCGGAAGACGGAAGGATGGATAATGCGACAACTTCATGTACATGCCACCCCCTTTCATAAGAATAAATCTTGAACATTGGCAAAAAGTAATCAATACTAAAAAATTGTTTGTCAATTAAAAATAAAATAAATACCGCTTGCTTTTAATAACTTTCCTGAAATACTTTTGATAAAATTATTTTTGATTTCTTAAGGAGCTCCCAACAGTGATACCGCCATATCACGGTAGTCATAAGTGAATGACGCAACCGACGTCGTCCGGACGTGACGTCACAAGTAAATAACATACGTGCACGTTTTGGCGCGTTGATTTTTTTTTTTAATTTAACGACGAGATACGACCGAAGATGTGTTAATTGGTGGATATGCAGCGAGACACTCCAGACACGATTAAATAAGTTTAACAGTGGCGTAGCCAAAGGGAAATTTTAGCCGAGCAATCTGTGGAAATGCCTCATGAGGAAATAGTTTTGCCCAGAGCGTCTATGGTGTGTTTTGGTGGGTAGGTATAGATGGGTAGGGATTGTAGAGAGATTAGTACGGTTTGAGAGGTAAGTATGGGTAGACAGGTGGGTAGGGATGGAGAGGTATGTAGAAATAAAAGTTTGAGTAGATTTAGATAGGTCGTTCATTTCTTACTTCCTTCCTTCCTACATTCGTTCGTTCATTACGTTCGTACGTCCGTTCGTTCTTTCGTTGATTTATTGATTTATTCATTTAGCTCGCACATAGTTTGTGTGATTTGTACATTTAGATATACAAGGGCGAGAACGCGAAAACACCATGGACACAAGATTACGATCAGAGATCGCGGTATTACATTCGCATTCGTGCATCGTTGTTTCGCTCGCTCGCATCGTGATCTGGCAATCTTCCATCGTAAGTTCGGTCCTTCGCATGGTCCATATTCTAGCGTTCTCGCGTTTGAAATCCAGAAGTCGACAATAAATATATCAAAACGCCTTAAACTAAGTGTCGTAGTCTCGTTGAGGCACGACGAGGCAGGCGCCTCGGCTGAAAATAGTAGACTTTAAACAAAACAAGTCACCTATGTTTTGAAAACAATTTTACTGCATTATGCTAGTTAAGTCATACTGTAGATCTATCACGATTCAGGCAATTTGTTCATTGTTCCCATATGAGGCCCGTATTTTTGTTGTCTGGAAAAAAAAAAAATGAAAAATTACACCGGAAGGTCCCGTGTGAAAGTATAATCCGATGTTTGGACGCATTTGTAGGTCGGGGGACGAATGCGGGCTTACTTTTCTTTTAACTTGTGACTGAGTATCCTGCAAATTACAGTGAGTATAACGAAGCCGCTTGCTTAAAATCCATTTTAGAAACATTCGGATTTTAGATTCATGTTGAATTAATATGAAAAAATAGTATTCCGATCGTCTTGAATTAATGTTACTTTCCTTGTTGTGTTTTGATTCGTAGTTGGAATTTTCGAACCAAACATTCATTTTGAAGCGGTTTCTATTAAAATAAATCAGTTTTTGTGAGCATATTTACAACAGCTCATATGCATATAGTTAAACACCGAAGTGTGGATTCTGTCCCATACATACTAGCTCAGAATCTAACGATTACGGGACGTCAATAATTTGGAATAAGTATCATTTATTGATTTAAATCCTGCAGTTCTCGCCAGTTGTCATGGTTGTCGTTCATTACGTTCGAAGCTGATCAATATTAAAATGTTCATCAATATTGAATAATCGGAATTCCTGGGTTTAACACTATATTTTTGTATTATACAATTTAGTTGCAATAAATACACAAGTGGATGGAAACTTTATCAATCAAAAAAATCTTTATTTTAGTGAATATAGATATATATGATTTACAGACGTTTCGCGCGCAAGTAGTTTCGCACCCTTGTTATTTCGCCCCCAAGACGTTTCCGCCCTCGTGGTTTCGCCACCAATTTTCATTTGAATAAGAGCAGTGCCCCAGAATGCCAGATAATTATTTGGGTAATAGGGTTTTCACCAAT
Organism: Dreissena rostriformis; assembly: GCA_007657795.1. NCBI lineage: Eukaryota > Metazoa > Mollusca > Bivalvia > Myida > Dreissenidae > Dreissena > Dreissena rostriformis. The sequence continues at coordinate 10,566 of VMBQ01002714.1, forward strand.
TGATTTTGAAAAATAGGGTGATTTCAGTTTTTAAATAGGGTGAACTAAGTTATTAACATTTATACCTCAAAATCATTGCTGCTTTACTTCTGTTGCACAGACTGGGTGCAGTATGCACATTTCAACTTGTTTCTCTCCCATCTACGTCAACAATTTCTAACCAGGGATATGACTTTTTTTCCACTTTGTACAGGTTTTTTCAATCACGGACTTTCCGTGATGTTTATGGATGTCAACTCGCTACTTTCAACTGCTGCATACACAGTTTCTATCAAATCGATAACACAAATTATTCGGTTGTTTGTACTTTGTTGGAAAAAGTTTTGGGTCGACATATATTTAGAGCAACAATTGCGGACGTCTTTCGACCTCGCTTAGACATATTTATTATGCACCGTTATAGAAACTGAAAGTACAGACGCTTTACAAATACATGCACGTCGTTGATATTTTGGTCAGACGCTTAATTTGCTATGAAATTTAGTCCGCATAGCGTTTGAATATCTTCGACTGTTTTGCTCCTCCGTCATCCAGGCGCTTGCTAACTTTCGAATGAATAAAATCTTCGCCGCCGTACTATAATTTTTCCTATGAGAAATTACCGATATTTAGCATAGCATTTTCGATCGAGACTTGTATCGTACGCATCAAATTTTAAGAATAAGCGTAAAAGTCAAATTGATTGCGTTTTCAATACGCACTATATTGAATTTCTTTGCGTTTTCAAACATTTTAATAGGGTGAAAAACGCCGATACGCAGCTTATCTGGGTCACTGTAAGAGGATATTTATCACGTCAATGGTTTAACTTATAGTCTAGAGTAGTAACAAAAAAACATAAAAGAATTAATTTTCTGATCTATTTATTTATTTATTTGACATCAAATAACCTAAAATAACAGTGTAAAACACATGAAATGAACAAATAAACATATACGATCTTGAAGTAGTTTAGTTACATAAAACGACAATAAAAGCATTCTTTATTTATATATTTTATGATGTACATATACAGAACAGCGTACAAGCAACATGAAGAAAAGTCCGTAGAGTCTATTTATTTATTTATTTGACATAAAATAATGTAAAATAACAATATAAAACAAGTCAACATGATGAACACATATGATCTTTCAGTAGTTTAGGTACATAAAACGACAATGAAAGCATTCTTTATTTATATATTTTTTGATGTACATAAACAGAACAGCGTACAAGCAACATGAAGAAAAGTCCGTAGAGTTTCCCGCAAGCACGCAGGTAGTTGAGTTCGCCTGCTGAGTGTTAGTGATACAGCGTACATTACTCCATGTCTGGCGGTCCGTAGAGTTTTCCGCAAGCACGCAGGTAGTGGGTGGTCGTGAGTTCACTCGCAGAGTATTTGTCAAACAACTCGTTGATCTTTTGGGAGAGGTGTCTGTACTGACGGCCTCTATATGTGCCGTCATTGCTGCTGTATGCGATCAGGGTTGCGTGCCCCTGTGCATGCTGGCACTCACTGAGTAGCAAAGTAACTAATCGGAAGAATGACAGACCGCAGTGACCAGCTCGTGAGTTCAGACGATGGTGATATCCTGAAGTATATATAATGAACTATTAAAAAGTTGTAATACAAAGTCATGATACCAGACTTATGGTAATAACATCTGATTTCACTAATATTATTGGTACAATTCGAATATCATCAGTACATTTTCAATGTCATTTCAACAACTAGTATTATGCTATTAACAATTCTACCGGTCTTACTTTTCTTGAGTTTCTGTGTTGACTTCTATTTCTCTATCTGTGATATTAAACAGCAAATTGGATGCGTCATTGTTGTCTATGCTGTCGTCCCCGTTTCTGGTTGTGTTGTCCCTTTTGTCGGTGCCGTTTCCCGTAATGTGGTCTTTGTCAATATCGCTGTCATTGTTCATGTTTCCGGTAGTGTCGTCCATTTCATCGGTGCCGTTTCCGGTAATGTGGTCCTCGTGAATATCGCCGTCATCGTTCATGTTTCTGGTAGTGTCGTTCATTTCGTCGGTGCCATTTCCAGTAATGTGGTCTCCGTCACTATCGCCGTCATCGTCCATGTTTTCAGTAGTGTTGTCCATTTCACTGGCGTTAGTACCCCAAACATCCGGCATTGCTGCAGACTCGGTAGACTCGGCACTTATGTTAAAGTCCAGGTCAAAGTTTGGTGGGTTGCCGTCAATTAAGGACTGCAACGGTTTTGAACAATGATTATAGGTCAAACAAATATAAATATATACACATATAATATTTATTATGTACCATACTATATCCGAATCCCATATTACAAAGAGCCTAAATGACTTACTGCATCAAATGTGTTGAAAAAAATCAAAATAAGAAAAGACACTCATGTTATATATGTCCTACGATCATAGAGATATTTACCTCTAGTACTGGGATCTTCAAACAACACGGTGGGCATATGAAGTTTAAGTCTTCTCCTGTCTTTACAGCTCTGAGATATTGAACATGTGTTACTCCTACAAAAAAGAACATTATAAATAAATTGTATATGTCATTCAAATACAGATATACATGTAATACAATTATGAATATTATAATCGCAGTTATTTTTCAATTACATTAATGATGCATTGTTTCAGATTGAGGGAACAGTAGTTTTTAAGATATGTTAGATTTGGCCCTTAAGGTCCCTTTTCACGCAACGGCAAACATTTGGTTATCATTGAGAAATAAGTATGACGTTACGAACCCACGGTACTGCTTCGTGTATATTTAAATTTTCTTTAATAGAATCGAAACTCATTCGCTCGTAATTTTCTAAGAATCAATGATAAGCTAGCATTGCCAATTTTGTTGCAGCGTTTTGTCGAATTCTCAAATAATTATGTCTCGTAGACTTTCAAAGTACAGAATATAATATTTATAAAAAAAATATTATCTAGAGCAAAGTGCGTAATCATCTAAGAATCAAATGATATACGACAGCATTACAGAAGTACAGCATACACCAATGATCGGCTTACAGTCACTGTTCATGTATAAAAGTATCATATAAGTTTTTAAAACTTACCTGTTCCACAATATATATGTGTCCAACCATCACAAGAATCACAAGAAGTCGAGCGCTCTTTTTCTTTCACGTCATCTTTGCATTCTAGACAAAGTGGCACATCGGATGCCATGATGTTATCGTTTTGTTAGCAAAAGTTTATTCCTGATATAACAATGTTGAATAATTGAATGAAATGTAACTGCAAAATAAGTATTTATAAGATGTCTTTAGTGACATATGGTGTTCCGACAATACACGTGTCATTACAAATAACATTTTAGAATACACAGGAATTTAAATTGCAAGATGACGGGTTTGCTAATTTATATCTTTTAATCAAAACGAAGTGTAATTGGAAATATATGCACGTGTCACAATCAATACGCAAAACTGTATGACATTATAGTGTTCTTGTGAGAGATTAGCAGGTTATTAAAGAATGCTGTGATTTAATCAACGGAGTGTCAAGAGGATACTAGCCTGCTGCATTTACACTTACCACGTGTCAGCTTAATTAACGGGGTGTTATATAATATTGATTGACGCAATGTAATAATTACTGATAGAATTAACATTATTATTTTTATAATGAATTTTATAATTTATAACAGAAGATTCATTACAACTATAATTATCAACTTAAGTTATTTGTTCAATATAACAGCACGAGATCTATATAATAAATGTACAACAAATATAAACAACAACAAAAATCACAGCATTATAAAAACGAATAACACTTTTACAAATACATTTGAACATGACCAATCGTTATGCAAAGGATTCAATATTATAAACCACCAATTCGTAACAATAGTTAGAATAGATAATAGTAAAGGCCTAATTTAACAACTAAAAATACCCGCTTACTTATATAGGGTTTAGCGGTAAAATGTCAGAGGGTCTGATAATTTTGCTGCTTTTCCATCCAAATGATGTGGTTTCATTTGAAAGCGTACGCTTCAGGGAACATAATCCTTTTAATATCATTTCAATATTTCATGTTACACACAGTGAATATTTAAATCAAACATGCGATGGTATTAAAAAATACACGTTTAACGTAACGTGTATTTGATATCGTGTTAGCGTTTCCCTGAATACTTTCATCAAATATTAAGCAATTTTTTTAGCACCTGTATAAGCATCTATACTTATAAACTAATGATTTATACTTATAAACTAATGATCATATTATATTGTCCAACTATTTCTGAATATATTTTTTGAGGGGTGCGAGTTGATTTCAATAAGTGCGAGTTGACCGAAAAACACGTGCGAGTTGACCAAAAAACGTGCGAGTTGACTTAGGTACGAGTTGACCGGCACCCGGTCTATGCATCTCAAATAATTTTGTTTGACTGCATTTATTTTACATTAATATATACTTATTGTGGCTCATTGTTTGTATCACCTACCCTTTGTCGGATTTATGCGTGATACACTATTGATTCAGGATAATTTCTTCGATGATTATATAATTATCACCAATTAAACTGTTCGTGTGAAAAAATAATATGTTTACATAAGCATTTGTGTTACCTTTAATTACAATATTTTCAAACCACATCGAACAATAAAAGACAAACATCAATTGTAGTGCATTTGAATTACACATTTTATTCAAATCCAATCAATGAACAAAATACACAATAATGATATGTGACAAAACATTGTTCCGCTAATTGGGGGGCGAAACGACCAGGTGCGAAACGATGAAGGTGGAACCGTCTTGGGTGCGAAACATCCGAGGACCATATTATATATGCTATACTCAGCATCAGTTGACTCGCTGCATCATTTATATTAATGGCAGTATTTGGTACAATTTTATTCAATATAATTGAATTTGTGCGAATTTTAAGCTCTATCAGTGATTTTTAGTTGTTCGCTTGTGAACCACTAATGTTATGAGTGTGTGTTGCAAGTCGGTCTGCTCTTAACTACGCTATGAACGATAACCACCGCATCTGCCTGTTTATACTTCACCACTGGTACACTGCAGACAGTGAGTGTGTGTATGTAATCATGCAATGCGCACAAGCTAATCAAGGACTATACTTTCTGATTTTATTGTGTTTTTCGTTTAAAGAGAGTCTGTGGTACTGAGATGACAATTAATGCATATGCATTAAGCCCTCTTTTCCCAAAATGAAGCTTAAATTATCTTTTTTATTAATGATTTGAAAAAGAAAGAAAAAAGTGATAATAATTTCAAAGTAACCTCGCTGACAAGGCAAATAAACAAAATCACTTTTAAATCANATAAATTTGAATGGGTTGTGTTCATTTCAAACTTGCAATATTATATAAAAAGCTATAACATAATTTTGAAAACTGAGTTGCGTCTAAGATAATAACTGAGAATGCAATAGCGAACAACTTTAGTGCCTTCAACACTTTGATTTTACCTGCAAGTCCTGCATCGTGGACAAAAACCTCTGGGGATGCAAAGTTTCAAATTATGAGAGTCCCAAAAATGCATTGACATTTCTAAAAAATAATATCCTCGATTACTGTAAATTCGCAACCTTAACATTTAATATATAGTTTAATATTTGGACTCGTTCTTTCAATTTGGGGACTCATAGATTTGCAAGTTATCAAGTCTCAGGACTCAGATGAGAAAATTTGTAAAAAATATCACTGCTCTATTTATTAATCTTCTTCATAGATGAGAGAGGGAACCTTATGGAACATAGTGAGGCTCTGCGATACTATTTGCGCAGTGAAATGGGAACATTTACTTCAACAGACTTGTTTAAAAATGTTTAAAAGTTTTGAATATGTAAAATCCATTTCTGGGTTCATATATTTTTGTGCATGTACATGTACAAGCAATCTAAAAAAAATCTTGTTTTTTTTTCTCCATACAAATCATTTTAATTTACATATATGTATAAGTAATTGATTTGAAAACTAATTTTTTTCACTGCATTTTTCTGTTAAATTGAGTAAATGCTTAACTCCTGAATATGGTTATTTCAGACCATGTCGATTCAGAAAATGATCAAAAGATACCCCAGCCCTGGACGGAAGGATGATGTGCCTACTCTGTTCCATGAACCCAATGTGGAGACGGGGTTTCGAGCCACCAACCAGCCCGTGCAATACTACCTGCTTAGTCTTTTCCAGCCACATAACGAATGCATGAACGCCTGGACCCATTTGATTGGCTGCTTAATCGCCATGTATTGCATTCACACCATTTCGCGCGAGTTCAATGCCTACAACGACCCCTGGATGTACCCCATGCTTGCAGGATCCATCACAATGTTTGCAATGTACTTATGCAGTTTTGCTGCCCACACCTTTCATAACAAGTCCGAACTTTGGCATTACACCTGCTTCTTCGTGGACTACGCAGGCATCGGTCTGTTTGGTCTTGGAAGCACGATTATTCACTTCTTTTACTGTTCCCACCCGATAATAGCCGAAAGTTACCTCTACAAGCTCGCAATCCCTGTAGGCTTTATCCTTTGTATCAATGTCTGCGTGTGTTGCAGTATATCAAAAGCGATGTATAGTCGACCGTATCCTTTCACGCGGAAACTCTGGCAGTTGACATCAGTTCTGGGCATTTATGTCTGGCTGATAATTCCGATTATACATCGGATGTACATCTACTACAGCAGCCAAAGAGATATAAACAATTGGGACCAGAGTTTTGGTGACCATCTTCTGCAGATCATCTTGTTTGTCATCTCAGGGTTTTTCTTCGCATCTGATATTCCTCAGCGCTTGTATCCCGGAAAGTTTGACATCTTTTTCCACAGCCATCAGATTTTCCATGTTTTCATCATGCTGATGAATGTGAAGCAAATTGACGGCATGAGCGAGGATATTCGCCTGCATCTGCCCAGAATCAAAACCATGGAGGCTGTACCCACTGTATGGAACACCTTTGGAGCTGTGCTTCTCGCGGGTGTGATTAATCTCGTAGTCGTTTTTATGTTCCATCAGGTTGCCAAAAGGAGAGTGGAAAAGGAGAAAATAATACAGGATAAGTGAATGGCATATTTGTTTTTTTTTGTTGTTGTTTTTTAGCTTTAGAATATTAATTGTTAAATGTTGTTTTTATGTTGTTTTACAAAAGTAACTGTATTAACCTCTATTAATACATTCATTTACCAAATATCATTTATATACATTTTTAATGTGCAGTATTTTGACCATTGAATTGTTTTTTTGACACCTGGTTTTCAAAATGAAAATCCATTGAACAGTTTGCCTTGCATGTCACTTACACTTGATACATTTAAATACAAAACAAACCGGGATTAATTTGATTATCCGTACATTTGGTTTTTTAGCAAATCCGATAACAGCCGAACAGTTCAATAAAGAATAACGACATATGTTTTAGGGGCATATCAATGGTATTTCCCCTAAATCAAGATACATTTGAAGACAAAACATAATTCATAAGCCCCAGTTCACTAAGTTTCTAAGATAATTCTTTATATTTCATACACCATTTTTTAGTTCAACTGAGCACAACGAGCCCCCGGTGAGCTTTTGTGATATGCCTTTTGTTGGTCTTGCCTTGCCAATATTTACCTTGATAACAATTAAGAGGCCTCATTTATTGTCCAATCTTTATCGAACTTGGTCAATTTCACAATAATATCTTAGCCGAGTTGGAAACGGGGTCATGTGAGATAAAAAACTAGGTCAAGTTAAAGAAAAAGCTTGTGAAAACTCTAGAAGCCAAATTTAATTTCATTTTTATAAAACTTGGTCAGAACATTTTTTCTAATGATGTGTTGGCTGAGTTCAAAAATGATTCCGGTTGGTTGAAAAACATGGCAACCAGTGGGTGGGGGTCCTTATATGGCCATATTGAAACCTTGTAGACACTCTAGAAGTCTCAGTTTTAGTCCAATCTGAATGAAACTTGGTCATGTTTTTCAATTGACTGGAACCATTTTTATACCCCCATTACCATAGGTAATGGGGGCTATATAGGAGTCACTTTGTCGGTCGGTCTGTCGGTCGGTCGGTCTGTCTGTCGGTCGGTCTGTCTGTCCCGCTTGTCCGGGCCATAACTATGTCATCTATCAAGGGATTTTGAAATCATTTGGCAAATATGTTAACCATCATTGGACGGTGTGTCGCGCGAAACAATTACGTCAATATCTCCAAGGTCAAGGTCACACTTTGAGGTCAAAGGTCACAAATGGCCATAAATGAGCTTGTCCGGGCCATAACTATGTCGTTCATCAAGGGATTTTGAAATCATTTGGCACATATGTTCACCATCATTGGACGGTGTGTCGCGCGAAAGAATTACGTCAATATCTCCAAGGTCAAGGTCACACTTTGAGGTCAAAGGTCAAAAATGGCCATAGATGAGCTTGTCCGGGCCATAGCTATGTTGTTCATTGTGAGACTTTGAAATCAATTGGCACATTTGTTTGCAATCATGCGAAGGTGTGTTGCGCGAAAGAATTACGTCTATATCTCCAAGGTCAAGGTCACACTTTGAGGTCAAAAATGGCCATAAATGAGCTTGTCCGGGCCATAACTATGTGGTTCATCAAGGGATTTTAAAATCATTTGGCACATTTGTTCACCATCATTGGACAGTGTGTTGCGCGAAAGAATTACGTCAATATCTCCAAGGTCAAGGTCACACTTTGATGTCAAAGGTTAAAAATGTCCATAAATGAGCTTGTCCGGGCCATAGCTATGTTGTTCATTGTGAGGCTTTGAAATCAATTGGCACATTTGTTCACCATCATTGGACGGTGTGTCGCGCGAAAGAATTACGTCAATATCTCAAAGGTCAAGGTCACACATGAGTTCAAAGGTAAAAAATAGCCATAGTTGAGCTTGTCCAGGCCATTACTATGTCGTTCATTGTGGGATTTTGAAATCAATTGGCACATTTGTTAACCATTATTGGACGGTGTGTTGCGCGATAAAATTACGTCGATATCTCCAAGGTCAAGGTCACACTTTGAGTTCAAAGGTCAAAAATGGCCATAAATAAGCTTGTCTGGGCCATAACTATGTCATTCATTGTGAGATTTTAATATTACTCTCCACATTAATTTTGTTCACAGGCATTGGATGGCGTATCATGCCAAAGAATTCAAGATTTCAAAGGTCAAAATGGCCATAAATGATAATGGCATAATAATTCTTAAAAATTGCCATAAATAAGCTTCTCTTGTTTTGTGAGACAGCATGCAAAATATTCTGTGTCAATGCAGCATGTGGGGGTATACGTCACGTCAGTGACAAAGCTCTAGTTCACGTTGGCGGAGATATCATAAGATCAAATGTTCTGAACTTCACCTTCTTAAAATTGTGTACTTCCTTCTTGTTATTTATTGGAGATTTTCCATCTGAATCCCAATCAGTTTAAAGGAATTCAAAGCGTTGAAAAATTAATGAAGTATGTTCCTATTACTTAATTTTTGTAAATGATTGAAATGTTGGTATTTTTTCAGAAATTATTTGAGAATTACGTAAGTTAAAGTAACTTAGTGAAACAGGGCCATGATATTTATAAAGTGACACATACAGTGTATTGATGGAATCATTAACAAATATTATGCAAACTATTTTTTCTGTTCAATATTCCAGTGGTAGACAAAATTACGCTTACAAAAATTGAACACATCAATGACAATTACTTAATTACCGAACATAGTGCGCTTCACAGTTTTAATAATAAAAATATAAACTTTACAGCATCTTGTTAAATTCTTTGAAAAATATGTTTAAAAAGAAATCTAATGTTTTGAAAGTATTGTACTGTTCAAGCTGTAATATGCCTCTTAAAGACTTTCTGATAGATATTTTCTATAAGGTTCCCATGTTTGTATGTCTTTAATGTTTATAATAACTGTGATCTCTTCGGAAGTGATGGTTGAGAATTGCTAATTGGAAAAGGTCTTGCTATGCAGGAATTTTTTCACCATTTTGGGAATTTTACTAATACATGTACCAAAGCATAAGGGATTAAAGCATCAATTTAAAATAAATCCTCAATTTAAAAAAAATCGTTAAAAAACATAATTGTTTGATTGACAGCCAACTTTTAAAATTAATTGGCCTGGGCAAAAATCTACTTTTTCTGGGTTGACTTGCAGTCACTAATTTCTGAATGGATTTGACTAACCAGTTTGTGAAAGTCAACTCGGTTTGCTTTAAAATATTTTTTTAATTAAGTCAATTTATTTCATGTTGAAACAGTGTTTCATTATTTGGAATTTATACAGCTTTCTCTGACAAACTGATCTGTACATTTTTTAGAGTCTCATCTATGTTTACCTTTTAACATTACAATTTAACAAGAAATTGCCACATGGTCAAATTATAAGATTGGAAGGGGTTACACAGTCAATATTAATTTTGCACTATGGGTAATTGATATCACCACTCTATGTAAAAGTACATATCAAAAAAAATAAATGCAATATATCAAATAATATTAAGACACATTTTACTGCATAGCATTTCTTCATTTTTCTAGCATATATAATTTGTCTTAGACTTTAATATTCATGTTTAGATGTATTTCTTGTTGTCAGAACGCATTATTTTGTTTCCATTCAGCTTTGCCCTTCTGTATAGCTCTGTATTGTTTACCAGTACAAGTTAATATGTACATGTACAGCATTGTCAGCAATGTTTATAGATCTGCCAGCTCTTATGATAGCAAAAGTTTCTTCATTTTTCTCTATTATGAGCGTTTTTGAAAGCCGGAATGCATATGACTTAAGCATAATACAGGTTCACATTGTATTTTGTTAACTTAGTCAAGGAGTTCCTGTTTTACCTGAATTGGTTTGTTAGTCTGTAAGTTTGTCTGTTAGTTATTCATTTTCTTCTGTGTTGCATATTGTTTTCAATCAGTTAAAGGTGTATATTTATTTCAATATAAGTTATATTATTTATAAATATTGTTTATATCATTAATTTATTTTTACAAATTTTTATTTTGTCTCCCCTTTGCGTTTGAAATCCATTACTGTTAATTGATTTTGTTTATTATTAGCACAGTCATTATACTTTATGATGATATTTATTTGTTTTCATTTAAATTTATTATCCAAACAATTTTGCTTAATATTTTTACATGCATCATGTTTATGATATTATTTCGATGTATTTGTATACTTATACATTCCTATAATGAAATCCAAGTTCTGAATCTGACCAAGTTGTATCTGTTAAAATGATTCAAGCCATAACTAGTCGAGCCATTAAGTAGAATAATTTCCCATTCTGCTTGTGTTAGAACCCATAAGGTAAGGGAAAGCTTATTTTAACCCTTTGCATGCTGGGAAATTTGTTGTCTGCTAAAATGTTGTCTGCTAAATTTCTTAAATTAGCATTTTCTTTGATTTTTTTTCAAAGAATACTATCAGAATAGCAAACAGTTTGGATCCTGATGAGACGCCACGTTCTGTGGCGTCTCATCTGGATCCAAACTGTTTGCAAAGCCTTCAAAATCCGGTTCCAGAGCTCAAAGGGTTAAGCACGCAGTTAGATATGATCATATTCACTGATGTTCACAAGGCTTCATGCAGCTTTGCTGTATTACTTTATAACCAAATTTATTAATTACTTACTTTTGATTCTATTATATTTGTTTTCATTTATACTATTAATACTTTCATTTGTCAGTTATGCCCCCATGGAACATATCTTACATGCAGACCAAGCTTTGTATTGCATCTGGGGCCAGTCAGGTGAAGGTGAAGGTCACAGTCATGCAAAGCAGTTCATTTTGGGCCTGTCGGATAATGGTCAAGGTCAATGTAACTAAAAATAGAAAACAAATTGTCTTATTCTCAATACCTTTAGTTTGGAGGTTTTGAGCAGAAATTTTGAGTCGGTAGCTTATATGCAGACCTAGCTTGGGATTGCACAATTATTTAAAATGAACTAAAACATTGAAAACCAGATTTGAACTCAGTAATTGAAGGCGTTGCCATGTTTCTTGTTATCCCCCGCCAAAGGCGGAGGGATATTTTTTTGCGTTGTCCGTCCGTCCGGCACTTTTGTGTCCGGAGCCATATCTTGGAAGTGTTTTGGCCGATTTCATTTAAACTTAATATGAGTATATATGGATAAGAGGATGATGAACGCCAAATGGCATTGTACACCATCTATTAATAACGGAGTTATGACCCTTGGTATCTTGAAAAAATGCTTTTTTCTGTGACAAAGCTCTAAATTGGCGGGGGATATCAGTTCAACGAATTTCTTTGTTTATATTTAAGTTCACCTGAGCACAATGTTGTATTTTTTTCATATCAACATACATGTAATACAATAAAACATTAGTCTCCATTATATCTCCACCAATTTCATTCGTGGATCTGCTCTGTTGAAAAACATGGCTGCAAGGGACGGGGCAGTTGTCAATATGTGGCTAAATTGAACACTACAAAGCTTGATAATACTCTAAAGGCAAATGTTCTTTCTGATCTTCTTTGGTAAGAACATTTTTCCCAATGATATCTTGACAGAGTTAGTACTGTATCACATGGCGTCACAAACTAGGTCACTCTGTCGCGTTGAAGTAAAACTTGTGAACAAAACACTTTGTCAAAACTATTGTCTCACAACCAACCAAAAAACATGGCTGCCAAAGGTTGGGGTAGATTTCTGATGCATGCTTTTATAAGGTTTATATTTTGTATATTTATATTATCATTATAGAACATTTATTGTTGCAAAAATATTGTAGTACCATCCATATTATTTTGTTGACAACATTTTTATTCACAGATCTGAGATCTGACTTGTTTTTATTTTGTGAGTGTGTGTTTAAAATAAGTTTTTGCGAAATCTGTGCCAATTTATTTACTGATTTGTTATTTATATGCTGTGTTTTGTTAGATGTGTGTTTAAGTACAGGTGTTTATTGATTAATATTTTGCTTTAGAAAAAGAAGCAGTCATGTCAACTTGGTTTATTCCTCTGGTTTTTATTCACAGATCTGAGATCTAACTTATTTTTATTTTTGTGTGAGTGTGTGTTAAAGTAGTAATTGCGAAATCTGTGCCAATTTATTTACAGATTTTTAATTTATATGATGTGTATTGTTTCATGTGCATTTAAGTATAGGTGTTTTATATTGATATATATTCTGCTTTAATATAGTAGCAGTCATGGCAACGTTGTTTATTTCTCTGGTAATTGGACCATCATAAGTGTCATTTGATCACTACCGGTATTTTTTAAATTGATGGATTTGAGTGATATAGATTCTTCAAAGAATGTGCCTTTAGGGTAACTTATGACCCCTGCCCCCCCCCCCNCTCAAAGAAGTGGGAGTTTCAGGCTAGACCTGTTTGAGGAATAAGACATATAAATGCTTTGTCTTATGTGTCCATATGGTGGTAACTTGTTAGAAACAGAAGATGCCTGTTGATTTTGAGGTAAACTGGTCAAGGTCTCAGGGCTTCTAACATGGCATTCATTTTAAGATGAGAACACTACAAAATACAATCACCTGTTTTGGTGTGCTGGTAAAGGTCAAGGTCACAGGGACATGTAACATGAATTTGTATATGAGCCTCGCTTGTGAAAAGAGGGTTTAATGCAGGTGTGCAAAGTGTCATCCCAGATTAGACTGTACACCGGCTTATCAGAGACAAAACTTTCTGCTTTCGTGGTATTTTTTGTTTTAAAGAAGTCTCCTCTAAGGGTGAATCCACTTTACACGGAAAGTGTCGTCCTTGATAAGCCTGTGCAGACTGCACAAGCTAATCTGGGACGACACTTTACGCACATGCATCAAACGCCCTTTGCACAGATCACGACTCATATGTATACTATCTAGGAAATACTTTGACCATCAATCAGCTTAATTGGTACGTGGTGACTTGGGAGGAAATAAACAGCCTAGCAAAAAGTCAAATGTCATGGTCACAGGGGCTTACAAAATCAAAACATTTTTTTCACAGAGTACCTTTGAAAATGCTTTGACCTGAGATCATGCAAGTTAGTATTTTGGTTACTTAGAAGGCAGGTGAGGGCCTATTGATTTGAAGGTAAACCAGTCAGAGGTCAATGTCACGGGGTCTTGTTACATGAAATCAGATTCCATTCCATATCTTAAGAAACTTTTAACTTGGAACCATATAAATTAGCATGCTATTTAAAATGAACGAAGGAAGATGTTCAGATCAACAGATAAAAGGTTAAGGTCACAGCTTCATGCAATATTTGAAAACCTATTACTAATTGCACATATCAAGGATCTGGCTTCATTTAAGATGCATTCATGTTTTTTTTAACATCTCTTGTTAAGAATTGAAGGCATGTTAAACCAATTTAAAAATAGACTACCAAGTATTTGATGCTTATGTGCATTGTATTTAACCAGGTTTTCCGAAGGAAAATACTTGTTATTAGATTGCTGAATGTCGGCGGGCAAGCGGAACAATTCTTGCCCGCGCCATAACTATGTCGTTCATTGTGAGATTTTAAAATCATTTGGCACATTTGTTCACCATCATTGGATGGTGTGTCGTGCGAAAGGATTATGTCGATATCTCCAAGGTCAAGGTCACACTTTGAGTTCAAAGGTCAATAATGGCCACTAATGAGCTTGTCCAGGCCATAACTATGTCCTTCCTTGTGAGATTTTAAAATCATTTGGCATATTTGTTCACCATCATTGGACAGTGTGTCATGCGAAAGAATTAAGTTAATATCTCGAAGGTCAAGGTCNATATGTTTGTTACATTTATAGTCTTTGATATTATGTGGCACAGTTCTAAAACGCGGTACGACCAAAAAACAGTTTATGTATTATATATACCAAAAATGAAATGCTACTGTTACATGTCTTTAAATACAGCTGGCATTGTATTAACCGAGGCTACAATTGCTTTAATTGTATCCTTGCATAGACATGTTATTATTGTTTATACTTTCTTACCTTGTATTTGTTCTTTGTTGCATTTTCTAGTCCATATCCTTTGACTTGTGATCTGCGTTTTTTATCTGACACTGTTGTGCATGTCATCGTTTTTTCATTGTGATTAACTGTACGTTTATTGAACTTTTCCGTGTGTTTTATCGTCTTTTACCTATGTTGAAAACATGTTGTCTAGTTATTGTGCAAAGATAAAGTATAGAAGACAAAACCTGTGTTTGAATTGTTCTGTTGTATGCTTAATTATCTTGACATGAACTCGCAATGTTTGCTCTTGTGTCATCTGGGGTATGTCGTCCATTAGTCGTGAACAGTAATTGGGATTTTGTAAAAATACTGTGTTTAATATTTTTTCAACTTTCTATCAATTAAAATATTTTGCAAAAAGCTCAAACTAGGTCTTTAAAGAAATTTACAATAATAATGCAATTACGAAATTGACGCGACTGGATTGCGTACCCTCTTGCGGTTAACATCGACGAAAGAATAATTAAAATCTTTGTGAATATAATATAATTTTGAAAGCCATATGAATGTGTCTAGGAAACTGTTATATCTTGTTGACTGGCTTAAAGATGCTTCATTGTAAATCCAACAGTTTATATACACGGTTAATGAAGTACCTATTGAGGTCCCGGTTGAGCAACTGACACATTGCCGTATGACCTTGACATAGAGCCGGCGTTACCTCTCATGCCCTATGCACGTTTTTACAATGACCTAAAGATTTAATTTGAATACCTGTGATTTTAAAAATAATCGAGACTCCGCGTTATAGATTTATTATCATTTATGATAATTTACGAGTGCGACGGTTGTCCTGACGGGGTTTGATTTCTCCAGTCTTCAACTCACATGGTGGTAGTATAAGCAGTGTCTTTTAGTCACGATTAGCCCCTCTAGTTGTGTCTCATAGTCACACCGTAATTTTAACCTTCAAGTTGTGTCTTGTAGTCACACTTGGTCAGTCTATTTGTGACTTGTAGTCACAATAGTTCAAATAAGGTTAAAACCCAAAGGAAGTGTCCGTAAGGGTGACATGTGACCGGTAGCTGCGGAATCCGACAGACATAGTGCAGAAATATCTTTTCACGTATCCTTTCAGTTAATGAAAAACAGTGTCTTTATGTTCCCAAAATTTGCTCATAATATCATTGGAATTATTGTCTTAACCCTTGTTATATCAATCTATTACATAATATTTTACTCTTAAATTACTGTGTTTTAATATTATAGCCGGCATTGTTTTATTGCTTAAGTTTCTTACAGCATTTTTATTTATATCACACAATTTTAGATAATTAATCCTTTAATTAATGCTTCATAATAGTATCAATCACTCTTATTTTTTATCAATTTTATGTTTTGTACAACGCCATTGAATATAATTATATAAATAGGCGTTTCATCAAATTAGCAAGTTTCAAGTTTAAAGATGTTAGCCAAGTTTCATAAAAATCCTTCTAGGATTATACGAAATATGGATCGGCCATGAAAATGTAAGCTCATTAATTGTGACCTTGACCTTGAACTGGCATGACTGTTTCATCCCTTCTGCACATTGACTCCTTTATCCAAGTTTCATGAACATCCTCCAATAGGTAAAGGACATAGAGAGCGGACACGACAAAAGAGGCTTCAACATTTTACCTTGATGAACGACCTTGACATTTATCCGGCATAACTGACTCGTGTTTTATACTCATTTTCTCGATGCTCTTAATATGCGATGCAAGTTTCTTGAACATCCGTCAAATGAGATATTTAGCAGACACGACAATTGGCTTACACAGTTGACATTTGACCTTGAAGAACGACCTTGACCTTGAGCCGGCATGGAGTCTGCTAATTGTCTCTATGCCCTTAACATTTGAGGGTGTTGTCATGAAAAAAATGTAGGTGGCACTAAACCTTTGAAAGTTCTTATACATATGGTGACAATTAATTTCGATGACGTCACACCATTTTGTGATGTCACATTTTTATTTAAAATATTTATTTCCAAGCACTTAATTCTGCACTTGAAGGAGATATATATATCTCTCAATATATATATATATATATATATATATATATATATATATATATATATTAAGGAATACAAGTCTTCTAATTCTTGACTTTTACTCTACTGTTTGAAAATCCAACAATGTTTTCTTCTCGAAACTTATCTGAAACTCACTCTTAACTGATACTACATTTTATTAGGTACTTAATTTATAAAGGAAAAAAGACACAAAACAACATTCATAAAATGGAATCATAATGATCGCAAGCGGTATCCCAAGTGTGGAAACATAGTATAATGCGAGGCGGTTCTATTCGAAGTCCCGTGTGTGGTATGCTCCGACAAATGATCCATGTTATGTTAACAACCTGTGGTTGACAAGCTGAGATGATGGCATTTTTATGGCGATGACTTTGTATTTTTGAGGAAATATTATTTTAAGTACGAAAAGTGTCATAGATATAAAACAATTAACATTATTATGCAATTAATTTAGTTACATTAATGAGTGATATATGACACTGACATATCCAATGTTTTATATAAATGCCTTACTTCGGTAGCTGTTATCGTCACAATGTCAGTTTTGAGGCTCGATTTTTTAATTGAATGGGTCTGGTACATAAATTTAATCATTAGTCATAATAAAAAAGTGTTGAAGGAGAATACGCCCCATTTAAATTGTATGCATGCCATCAACGTGTGAGTTACCAATAAGGCAGTGAAGGCAACTGCCTATGGGCCCCCGCCCCATGAGACCGTGACGAAATAGTGTGTTTACTTACTTACTTAGCCTAATCTAATTACTTGACAAAGTCAATCATTTTATAGCTATGTTATGTTGCTTGGCACTGGTATGCTAGTATAAACGAGCTTAATCGACTGAGCACGGGGTCACTAGGCCGACTAGGGGTCTGGGACAGAGCCCCCACATTTGCACTGCATATGGGCCTCCACGACGCTTAGCCGGCACTGCCTACCACAGTTAACCCATTTATTCCTAGTGGACTCTCCCATCCTTCTAAATTGGATCAATTTATTTAAAAAATTAGGGATGTCTAGTATATTTATTTCTATATTTAGAATATTTCTTACAGAAATTCCTTTAAGCAAACAGCGCAGACCCTGATGAGACGCCGCATCATGCGGCGTCTCATCTGGGTCTACGCTGTTTGTCAAGGCCTTTTTTCTAGACGCTAGGCATAAATGGGTTAAGATCCGCGTTCATCGAAGCTGATGGTGGAGTTTATGCAAAGTGTTGACCACCGAATTCGTTTTGGCACTAGGGTGTGTTGTTGATAATTATTATTGACTTGCATACATGCAGCTATGTATATAAATGTACATACATGCTTCTTTTCGTTTTTGTGCTTTCTTGTGCATATGTTATTGTGTTTGTATGTATATAAATGTAAATATGTTCTTCTTTTAATTTCTATACTTTCTTGAACATTACATCATACGTACATGTCAAATAAAGAACAGCACACAACTCTTATGCGGTTCTCATATTCTTTTCCATTGAACAAATGTCACTTATTCTAAAAAATGTAACATAGGCACGGATGTGCATGATAGCAATAATGTAGGAACCAATGTCCGGGGTGTCAATCAAATGTAGGAACGAATGCCCGGGCTGTAGGTGTATCACTCATACCAGTGAGGCCTAAATCTAGGTGTTGATTGGTATCACCGACATCAGAGACGTGTATACAAGTAGGTGTTGTAGGTTTATCTGTCATCAGTTACGTGTCTACATGTAGGTAACGATCTGTATCACTGTCATCAGTTACGTGTATGCATGTAGGTGTTGATCTGTATCACTGACATCAGTTACGTGTACACATGTAGGTGCTGATCCGTATCACTGACATCAGCTACGTGTCTACATGTAGGTAACGATCTGTATCACTATCATCAGTTACGTGTATGCATGTAGGTGCTGATCTGTCTAACTGTCATCAGTTTAGTGTATACATATAGGTACCGATCTGTATCACTGTCATCAGTTACGTGTATACATGTAGGTACCGATCTGTATCACTGTCATCAGTTACGTGTATATATGTAGGTGCTGATCTGTATCACTGTCATCAGTAACGTGTATACATGTAGGTACCGATCTGTATCACTGTCATCAGTAACGTGTATACATGTAGGTGCTGATCTGTATCACTGAAATCAGTTACGTGTACACATGTAGGTGCTGATCCGTATCACTGACATCAGCTACGTGTCTACATGTAGGTTACGATCTGTATCACAGTCATCAGATACGTGTATACATGTAGGTGCTGATCTGTATTAGTGAGATCAATTACGTCTATACATGTAGGTGCTGATCTGTATCAGTGACATCAATTAAGTGTATACATGTAGAAGATGATCTGTATCACTTACATCAATTACGTCTATACATGTAGGTGCTTATCTGTATCAGTGACATCAATTACGTCTATATATGTAGATGCTGACCTGTATCAGTGACAACAATTACGTCTATACATGCTGATCTGTATCACTGTCAGCAGTTACGTGTGTACATGAAATTGCCGATCTGTATCACTGATATCAATTACGTGTATAGGTATAGCTGCCGATCTGTATCACTGACATCAGTTACGTGTATATATGTAAGTGCTGATCTGTATCACTGTCATCAGTTACGTGTTTATATGTAGGTGCTGATCTGTATCACTGACATCAGTTACGTGTATATATGCAGGTGCCGATCTGTATCACTGACATCAGTAACGTGTATATGTGTTTGTGCTGATCTGTATCACTGACATCAGTTACGTGTATATATGTAGGTGCTGATCTGTATCACTGACATCAGTTACTCGTATATATGTAGGTGCTGATCTGTATCACTGACATCAGTTACGTGTATATATGTAGGTGCTGATCTGAAACACTGGCATCCGTAACGTGTATATATGAAGGTGCTGATCTGTATCACTGACATCAGTTACGTGTATATATGTAGGTGCTGATCTGTATAACTGACATCAGTTATGTGTATATATGTAAGTGCTGATCTGTATCACTGACATCATTTACTCGTATATATGTAGTGCTGATCTGTATCACTGACATCAGTTACGTGTATATATGTAGGTGCCGATCTGAATCATTGACATCAGTTACGTGTATATATGTAGGTGCTGATCTTTACCACTGACATCAGTTACGTTTATATATGTAGGTGCTGATCTGTATCACTGATATCAGTTACGTTTATATATATATAGGTGCTGATCTGTATCACTGACATCAGTTACGTGTACATATGTAGGTGCTGATCTGTATCACCGACATCAGTTACTCATATATATGTATGTGCCGATCTGTATCACTGACATCAGTTACTCGTATATATGTAGGTGTTGATCTGTATCACTGACATCACTTACTCGTATATATGTAGTGCTGATCTGTTTCACTGACAGCAGGTACGTGTACATATGTAGGTGCTGATCTGTATCACTGACATCAGTTACGTGTATATATGAAGGTGCTGATCTGTATCACTGACATCAGTTACGCGTATATATGTAGGTGCTGATCTGTATCACTGACATCAGTAACTCGTATATATGTAATGCTGATCTGTTTCACTGACATCAGGTACGTGTACATATGTAGGTGCTGATCTGTATCACTGACATCAGTTACGCGTATATATTTAGGTGCTGATCTGTATCACTGACATCAGTTACTCGTATATATGTAATGCTGATCTGTATCACTGACATCAGTTACTCGTATATATGTAATGCTGATCTGTATCACTGATATCAGTTACGTGTTGATATGTAAGTGCTGATCTGTATCACTGACATACGTTACGTGTATACATGTAGGTGCTGATCTGTATAAGTGACATCCGTTACGTGTATATAATTATGTAGGTGCTGATCTGTATCATTGACATCAGTTACGCGCATAGATGTAGGTGTTGATCTGTACCAATGAAATTAGTTAAGTGTCTACATTTAGGTGCCGATCTGTATCATTGACATCAGTTACGCGTATAGATGTAGGTGTTTATCTGTACCAATGAAATCAGTTAAGTGTCTTCATTTAGGTGCCGATCTGTATCACTGACATCAGTTACGCGTATAGATGTAGGTGTTGATCTGTACCAATGACATTCGTTTCGTGTCTACATGTAGGTGCCGATCTCTATCACTGTCATCAGTTAAGTGTCTTCATTTAGGTGCCGATCTGTATCACTGACATCAGTTACGTCTATACATTTAGGTGCAGATCTGTGTCACTGTCATCAGTTACGTGTACACATATGTGCCAATCTGTATCTCTGTAGTCCTTTAGGTGTATACATGTAGGTTCTGATCTGTATCACTGACATCAGTTACGTGTATACATGTAGGTGCTCCTCTGTATCACTGTCAACATGTACTCTTCGGTGAGGTTCATTATCTTTGGTAACCATACATGAGTAGATGTGAAATTGTACATATATAAAAGCGACTGTTTAATGTATAATTAATGTGCTAATTATGAGGATGATAATCAATTTCTTGATGTCTTCAATTAGAATGTACAAAGTAGTACCAAAACTTCGTCCTGTTCACTCTGATACTGCAAGCCACTTTTGGTATAGACAAAAAAGCGAACGCTCTTTTGTGATGATTCCAAAGTCCTGTGCAACACTGCAGTAAACATTCCCTACGATTAATTGACAACAGTTGTTCCAGTTTTTCTTAACAGCTTATATTTCGTTTTTTTTATCGTCTGGTGGAAAGATCTGTCACCGGTCTTGTGACGTGGGTAAAACATCCTTTAAAGGGTTTATTAATTGAAATGATCTATAAATTGTGAGTGCTGTTAATTATCGATAACTTGTAAGCGCTGTTACTCGTGACCTCTCTCTGTTCCATGAGCGGACTTTACGTCAGAGCACTTTGCTGTTTGCCGTTTTACTGCGCAATAAAAACAACTTGAATGATTCCACATGGTTTAGATATATGACGTTTTGAAATAAACGCATACACGTGTAAATATAACCCCACTCTCAATAGGTAGGGTCTATCTTGGAGTGAAAAAAACATATGTCTTCGTTCAATGTCGATGTCATCCTAACAAGTGAAAGGTCAAACTACATCATATACGGCTAGTAAAGAACTCGATCGCTTATAACATAGTCAATGTCGTTTTTGTCAAACGACTAAATAGAGCCCCACAGACTGATGTACAGAAATATATATTCACAGCATTATTGAAAACGTGATTACGTTTATTAATAGTGACATAGTGCAAATTAAATTTGCTTAATGCTTATTGATGATTGTGATTGTATGAACAGAACATTTACACCCAGTTATATAAGCACTGAAATTAAACATTTGCTATAATAAAATCTGAACGAAAAAATTCGATCTGCTATTATTATTTACATCTTCACCTAGTTAAATTGACAAATCTATTATTTAAAAGGACTTTTTGTACAGATTGGCAAAACGACAATAAAAATAATAAATAAATAAAAGCGAAATCCATCAAGCAAAATAGCTCTCATGAATGTAATCTATATGTGGCTCGCTCTGTGAAAAGGGGGTTAACTGCATGTGCGTAAAGTGTCGTCCCAGATTAGCCTTTGCAGTCCGCACAGGCTAATCAGGGACGACACTTTCCGCCTTAACTGGATTTTTGCTAAGAAGAGACTAAATTGAAACGCAAACTATCATCAAAGCGGAAAGTGACTTCCCTGAATAACCTGTGCGTACTGCACAGTCTAATCTGGGACGACACTTTACGCACATGCATTAAACCCCCTTTTCACAGAGCGAGGCTAATAAAGTGTCGTTCATGGTTAATCATCAACCGAGATCGATACAATTAATACAGCGGTTGAAACGCTGTTCACCGTTTAAGGGACTTGTTCAAAGATTTTTGCATGTTTTGAAGTTTGTCATTAAATGCTTTAAATTGATAAATGTAAACATCGGAACTAAATAGCTCCAGTATAAAACAAGAATACAATTAAAGAAATAATAAAATCCACACCGGGGCTCGAACCACTGACCCTTGGAGTAAACGTCTAGCGCTTAAACAACTCGGCTATCCATGCTGATACAGTAAGATGTGTATTTTATACTTTATATAAGCAATCCTCGTAATGTCACAGAATGTAACGATAACAACAAAACTCTCCAAATTATTCAACCGTTTGTAACGCTTTATAATTTTCAGGTTTTTAAATCGTCAAAAGATGCATATATAATGGATATTTTAGAGCATAGTAAATGTTCAGTGTTTCTGTTTCCTCGCAAATATCATAACTACAACGAAAACTTAAAGATCTAGAAACATTTTTTTTCTATTTTGTCAATTTACCATAACGTGAACATGTCCCTTTAAAATACGCTGTCTAGTTCAACACTTCGATGACTCAGTGGTAGCGTGCAAGATTTTGCTCTCAGAAATCCTGGTTTCGAATACCACCGAAGGCAACTTGTTTTATGAAACGTTGTTTTCTTTATATTATGATTGTTTTTTTCAAATATAATAGCTTTGTGAATAAAAACGTTTCATGACAAAATTAACAAGAAATATCTTTAAAAAAGATATACGGCGTATATCCTGACTTGGAAATCAAGTAGGAAAAAGTATGTTTTATTTGATTTTGTATTAGAAACAAAGATACACACTTGTTGAAAACAAACCCTTTTCTTTTTTAAGTAAAAAGGGTTTATAATTATGATAAATTGCCAGGACAGAGTTCNCACAGTTTCAACCAGTTTAAGTATTTTCAGTTCATTGTGTAACTTGAAAAGTTGTAAAATGTTTTTCAGATGTCTTATTTTGTAGGTCTGATCTTTATTAAGTTCAGATTTACTAAATGTATTTTGTTTCAGTTGGAAATGCTCATTTCTACTGATTATTTTCAGACATCTAAGATGCGGGTCTAACCCATAGACAGTATGTATGCATTCATACAAAGTGATTAGGGCTAATATTGCATACATTTGTTTTTTATGTGATATTAGTTGCCATATGATGTTTTACTCTTTTTTTACAGTTATTTTCATGTATTGTTCCATTGTAGATGTTCCAACATAATATTGGCACAGTATGTTAAAATGATATGTTTTTAAATATGGTTTAAATTGTAACAGTTCCATTTAATTCAGCAAAATTAGTATGTACCTTTAAGGATGAATGAATAACCACCTTTAATTTCAGGTACTATGTGTTACCACATGCAATTTCAGGTGTTTAATGTACCAGTCTGTAATATACTTAGATTGTGGTCAATTACCTTTAAATATATGTTGCAGGGACATAAATCCTGTATATAATTCTTGCATATAATATTGCAGTTACTTCCCTCGGTTGTTAACATAAGCTAGTAATAAGCGGAGGAAGATGGCACTTTAAAACAACAACAACTGATATTGTTCAATTCTATGCGACATGTTATTTTCCAATGTTTCGCATATACGTATACTTGATATAAGTCACCACTGAAAAAGACTATTTTGAAATGCAAATACGTTTGAGAAATAGTATTTACATGTTATTCAGTTTGTCATAATCTCAAGTTGATGATTTCATCATAAGGTCATACTGGGTACTGTGACGTTGTATGTTTTGTAGATAAAGTAGGTATTTTATTAGTTGTAGCGTAATGAAATGTCAGGAGACATTTTTATCTTAGCTTAGGAGAATGTCACAGTTTGACATTTATCAATATGTCAGTTTAAGTTATTGATTTTACATGCGCCGTTCCATAGTTCAAGTACATGCGAACTTATATTTGGCATCGCGCAGGCGCCGACTTTTCCGTCTGTTCTCGTATGTATTCGTCAATTGTGGTTTGTCCTTGTGACGTCTGCTGTTGTTGGGTGAATCGGAATACTTCGGATTTATACATTTAACAATGTATATCTACGAAGTCGGCCGAGGCTATCCAACTGCTGCACGTGCTTTCGTGTGAGCACTTTTTTACGTTTATGTTCACTCGTTCTGTATGTTTTATGTTTGAGTGAAAGGAAGATTGAGAGGAAGATCCCTATTGGTTTGTTCGTTCACCCTTTATGCATGACACATCAGTACCTGGCTGGACGCACACGACAATTGACTGAATATTGTAACATATACAAATAGATACATACAAGACACGTGGCATAAACACGTGTGCATGCCACATAGATATACATAACATATACTAAAAAGACATTACTGTAATGCTAGCCCGTAAAGGTTTATGAAATATTACATTATGTGCAAGCTGTAAACGACTGCCTTGTAAGCTCCCTGTATGGAAATTTTGCCAAGTGGTTCAAGGATTGGGAAAACCATGCCATGAAGTGTGAATCAGTTCCCAAAACGAAAATCGCAAAGAACATGATGTCCATGCAATGTCATGAGGAAATTCAAGCCTGTATCATCGGATTTGTCGAGCTGTGCCAGATGTTAGTATCAGCAGAGTCGAAAGTACATAACACTCCAGGCCGAGTAAACTCTGATTCAGTTGAAAACCTTTTCAACCAATGTGGTCTACATATAATGATGTAAATACTCATCCAAATGCGCTACATTACAGAAGATCATTGAATAGCATTTTCCCTGGACAAACTTCTGTATCGCAAAAGGCGAATGTCGGCAAGAATCGTTCAGCCGCCATCCCCTTCAACTGCGCAATGACTAGGGAATCGACAAAAGAAAGTCAACAACCGAGAGCGGATTATGTGATAAAATCAAAGTCATTCGATATTAGCTAAGGGTAAGTGTTGTTTAATGTAATAGCCGGTTTCTGATAGTAAATTGTAGCTATTCAAATACAAAGGTAATCGACTGAATATATACCTAGACGTTGGTCTGCAACGGCTGTGATCTGTCAGAAATGTCCTCGAAGAATTGTCACGTTGACTAAAGTCTTGAACTTTAGAGAGATGCTTAAAAAAACAATGGACATGAAGTTCACCACTCTCCGTCCATATTTGGTACACGCCCTTTGCAGTGCTACTTCAAGATTCGGGTCCGGGCTTAAATATACCTTTACATTTGATTTTCACACAGTTGAAGGACACATTTTAAAATAACCACATATTATAATACACAACTATTTTAAATGCTATACATTAATACAAGTTGATTTATAAAAAAATAGTGTGATTACAAAAACGATCATGTGTTTCGCTCATATTGGTTGTATTAACAAAGCACCTTAAATTGAATTGTATTGCTTTATTTAAATGAACCTTTATTTTGGGGTCCACATAGGTACAGTTCTGCATCAAAATATTGAAATGTCTTTATTTTAATAACAGCATGGCTTTACAATCAAAAGATACGATAGTTAACAAATTTGTTTATTAAAAAACAAACACTGAGAATTTAAACTGGGTACTACAATTTGAAAGTTTGAATATCTATTATATATGCTTTTACAAATCAAAATAGATGAACCACACACTTTTTTAGTTATGTGACTGTAGTGTATTTTATAATGTTTTCTTTTCACTGAGAATTTTTAAGCCATATTTTTAAGATGTACGCATTAACAATGATTAAAATGAAAAAAAATTATTATGGTAAGCTGACAATTAAAAAAGCTAATGATAAATTCACTAGCGATGATTTAGGGATAGATAATAATAAGTATGAGTAATATGTAACTTAACACATGACTGGAAGTTTCACCAGTTAAGGATCATTCCTTGAGTTGTTACCAGTTTTGTTTATCATCATTTGAGAAGTGTATATGACAAAGCTCTGGGGTAACTTTAATGTGTAAACTCAGTGCACGAGATCTCGAACATTAGTAGACAACCTTAGGAGCTTAATCAAGTATGCAAGCAACATTTGTCTTCGTTGTTGAATAAGCACTGCGTTCGCACTTCACGGAACTTCACGGAACTATAACGAACTTTGTCGTATACAGAATATATGTATCCTATAAAAGGGGAGAGCTTATCAAACGTTCATTATATATTAAGCTCGTATGTTCATTAATTATTTATTTAAACTATGATTTTTTGTCACATATTTTCGCGATGTACCTTCGATTTCACATCGCGAAAATGTATTACCGAATATACTGATATAAATCAAGTAATGTAATATACCAGTCGTGATATTTTAATCAATATAAACTAATAATTGCAAAAAATACGGTATTTTAGAAATTTTCTTTTTTCGTCATTAGTGGTTTACAGTTCCTTTAAATGTGCAACTGTATAATAGAAGTGTTGAACAAAAATCCGGGATTTTGAGATCTGTTTGAGCTATTGTAGATTGTTGAGGTATCGATATTCGAGTGAAAGAAGTCATACTGAATACGATTTCAATGTCGACCTTTTGTTTTTGCAATCTAAAGACAACACATAAAGAACTTAAGCGTTAATCCAATACCAACACGCTTAATAGAACATATTGTAGAACGACGAATTTTGTCTATGTTTCATATGAACACATGTGTAAGGGATTCCCCGACAGTGAACCTGTCTTTGATACACATTATTGTCAATTTCTTAAAGTCGAATTTTGTTGATCTGTTGGAACCATTTCTTCTGACCATTTATTCTTGTTTATTTATCAACATTTTATCTTTTTTAATTAAAAAACAAATCCGTATATATTCGCGTTAAAAACCAGATGACACGCTTTCTATCTACTCACTGTTTAAACTATATTAAACTTTCATCTAAATATTGTGTTTGCCAATCCAATAAATACTATCTGAAATGACGTATTCACACTTGTGTGGTATTTCTTTTAAACAAATTGTCATTAACAGGGACCTGTTCACAACTTGACAAAATGAATCTAAAAAAAAACACAAATGTATGCATTATTTACAAAAAATAACATTGAAGAGTTAGAACATTAAACACAATATCGGTACGTTTACCGAAAATCATCTATTTTAATCGGTATAATTAATTGCTGTTTGAAATGCTTTTTATCGATAATTTGGAAAAAAAAATGTTTTACTAACGTAACATTCATATACGCTTTTATATCAAGAGCCTCAGTGGTCATGTGGTGGCGCGTTAGCTTTTTCTCCTATGTGTTTCAAGTTCGAATACCGGCGAAGGTAAATTTAATTATTCAACTTGTTTTATCTTGCTATTGCATTTATTTTAAACTATTCAAATTAATATATTTGTAGTAAAACTATTAAATTACATTATCAAAATACCAAAATCGACGAACAACACTCTTTTTGATGAAATATCCTTTGTGATACATGTGTATATGAAAAGCATGTATACTAAGTATATTCCTTACAGGCTATAGATAAAACTGATCAGTCCTCTATAATCGGTAAATGCAAGGTCATACAGCTGTATTCGTAATCAATAAATACAATCACTTTACAAACGCGACTTTAAACTCTTCACGTTTCGTTTCAAATATGCGACTGGAGTTTTGTATATATGATTTGATTATGTTACAGTTGATATGTCAATAATAGTGGAAGATCCTTTCCGACAATGGTATGTTTTGCTTTAAATATTGATGAATTTATTGTGTTTTTCACAGACGGAAAAGTATTTCGTCTCCTGATACTGTTACATGTTTATGCATTTATTAAGCTTTGTAAGTCAGGAAAGCTGTTAAAGTAGGACATTTGTATCACGGAATTAAATTGCCTTCAGTTAAAATACAAGGTGATGTTAACAATATTATATATGTTGATAATATGTTTGGAATTTCATTATTTTTAGATAAATTCATACACATACATAGTGACACAATACATGTTTGATTAATAAGTTTTGGTCATAACTCGTTTTCAATACCAGCCGTCACGTTCCCATGGTCAAATAACATTACGTATATTACACTCATAGGCACCATAAATCAATTGTTTTTGTTATCAATTAGAAAAGATTGACATTATAATACAATTAATCTATAACTATAAATAAACTTTCTTTAAAAGGCAGAACATTTAGTTTCTATAGATTACCGAGGAAGACACCTCTGTACCTGTTAAATGACATAGCAGTGTAAATATCGATTTGTGAATACCAATGACTTGTCTATTGCGTAGAGTTGCCCCAATGTTTTCAAACAAGCCGTTTTTACGTTTGCTAGTTCTACATTAATTGTTCACCCTCTTCAATAGGTTAAAGCAATGTATATAATTACGAACGATTGATATATTTTATGACGAAGCGATAACACGCTAATTTATTGGATATTTAAACACAGGTAACATGCACAAAGACATTTGTGGCTTCATATAGACGACTTTGTTTTTCCGTATAAAAGCTTGCAAAAAATGTTTCAAAAATATATATATTTTGACACTTCACAGGCTTATAAATATAATAAAACATAACCTTGGTGTAGGTTCTTCATACAATCTATTTATTGCTGTCGACATTACAAAACAGCTGTGGCTTTTATAATGTTATATAGGTTAGCACTCTATGATTGGCAATGTGGTTAACAATCCTAATTTTATATTTAAAACACAACCGTCTTTCTATTGATATGCCATAGTTTGAAAAACATTGATAATTCAATCGCGTAAGATATTTAGGAAGTTTGAGATAAGAATGAAATAAAGAAGTAGTAAACTGCAAGTGGTGGTATCGAATGTATTGCGTACATCGCGGATGACTGTATGAGATAAGGTGGTTTCAAGTATTTACTTTAGATCATATCTCATATTCCTCATTTATCAGTGATCCAATTAGAACACAGATATAAAACTAGTTCACTTTATGGCATTCCAAATGAATCGGTAGTTTAACAAAAGCGAACTTGAGAATATAAAGCATGTGGTCCGTATTCGATAAACTTCGGGGCTACATTAATTATTTAACACAGTAGAATATGTCTGTTTATCAATAATGGTAAGTATCGTGTTGCTAAAACTGTGTTCGGTGTGCTTTTGGTTATTAGTATTTTGAAACACAGTAAGTTTCTTAATCTAGGTACATTTATTGACAGATGTTTGAGAAACAAAAGGAATCATATATTTAATAAGGTTCATGAATATTTGTACTTTATTAGTTTAAACCTATTTATTGTAGATCGATTGCATTGAAAGTACTTACTATTTATTTGAAACGCTCTGGGACTAGAACAAGTACTTGGTGTCTTTGGGGGTGATCTAAAGAACGCTACCACAGTGATGATCGAACTCGTAACCTCCCGGTCGCTTTGTGCTTTATTGAGTATTGCTTGAACACGTAAGTGCCAATGCACAGTTAGTACAAACACGGCAAAGTCATTGGGATTTGTTACACTGGTAACATAAAATAAATGGATCGATATTACAAAAAAATACAACATATGCGCGTATGTTCTGTTTTTACGAATAGCCTTAAACAACAAATAAATGCTTATAACAGATTTAATGCTAGTTGGGCCGGTGCATATCCAGTGGGTTTTGTTAATCCTATTGAGGTTTGCAAGATAAAAAAAATGCAAACAAATATAATATTGTCTTCTTACAAAATCAAAAACAAAATATGGAAAGCAAATAACTTGGACTGTCGTATAGTGCTAACTGACAAAAACACTATTATCAGATAGTTATATAGAGGATATTTGTTTGATTCGGTGGAATATCAAATTTATTTCACGAGTGATCATAACAAAAATATATTTTCACGAGTGGCGCAGCCACGAGTGAAAATGTATTTTTGCTTTGATCAAGAGTGAATTAAAATCGATATTCCACCGAATACAATACATTTTCTTTCTATTTTATGCTTTTTTCACCGTAAAAACATTGTAAAAGAGTTAAACTGGAGAATTTTGCTGGAATAATGACGTCATTTCGTCAAACAAATTACGTAGATTCAAAGTAAAACAGTGAAACATATAGAAAGTTTTCACTGTTATTTTTTCACTGTTTGAAACAGTGAAATACCAGTTTTAATTTACTGATATTTCTCTATACACCAATGGAAAGCATAAAAAAGAAACTGTTATTCCTGATAATTTGTTCAGGAGCTTCACTATTCTTACCCAAAACACCATTAATGCACCGTAAATGCATGATACAGCTCTGTTAGAAAATGTCACTGGTTTCTACTTTAAATATATCATTATCAAGTACTGATTTTATGATGCAAACAACCTCGAGTTGATGACATGACAAGTTTTGAAATGTCCGAATGACCAAATTAGTCTAATCTAGCATTCGAATGGATTTAAACGGTTAATGTGACCAAAGTTGTTAGATTTATGTGCACATAATTTACTAGTATTATTATTAAAACCCATTTTATTCAAGAAACCTTTAAAAATATTTCCATTTTAGTGTGATTACTGTGGTCCGGGGTGTTACAAGGAGCTGTCTTTGAGACTCTCCTCGGCACTTGAAGATGCTGGGATTACGAAGGAAATCGTGAATGCAAGACGAAAGGCATATCTGTTGCAAGAAACTAGCCACTCAATAGCAAGTGAACTTCGCTATGAGTTCATGAGATGGTTCCATTTTGGCAGTCAGTCCGAAGGGACGACAACACCAGGACTTAAGTCGGACGTTGATCTTCTTCTCATACATACCGCATTAAATGTAATGAAAGATTGGACAGCATGGTTGCCAGGAAGACAGAACTTTATGATATTAAAGGAAGAAAATCTTCCACCACAGCAGTACTTACTGCAAGTTATCAATGATGAGGCCCCAGAACCGGACACAGAAATAATATATGAACAGTCGGTACGTGTTCAACATGATAAAATATTATTCAGCTCAGATGCGTGGAAGAAAAGTGTTGAACGTCAATCGTATGTTGTAATGGGTAATGCACATTCCGCAGGCCCTTCCTCAAGTTGGACAGATCAAATCGATGTAGTACATGCACTTGTTGTGCCGGGTTTAATGCCGGAAGTCAAACAGTGGCTTGAAAGACATAGACCGGGACACTGGCCGACAAAGGCATTGTTTAAAAAAGCCAGGAACTGTACGTGTTTCCTTGTGCCAGCCGGTCATCCGTTTAGCCACACAAAACATCTCGAATGGCGACTGTCTCCAAATCTCATTGAGAGAACCCTCATGTTCAGTTTAAATATGACTCAACTCAAATGTTATGTGGTGTTGAAGATGATAAAAAAATCGATATTGAATAGTGTAATAGAAGACGGAATAACAAGTTTTCATTGCAAAACGACGTTATTTTACACCATTGAACGAACACCTCCGCACTTGTGGCGGGAAAACTACTTAGGGTTTCTGCTGGAACTGTGTTTACAAACCTTGCGAAGATGGCTAAAACGTAGGTTTTGTCCACATTTTATCATAGGTGACGTCAACTTGTTCGACGGTAAACTGTCAGTCATTCAATGTCGCAAATTGAAAACTGCCGTTTCAATACTTATTAAAAACAATCTTCATGGATTATCTAAAATTGACATTGATACTATTGGCAAGAAAGTGTTTCCCATCAGCATTGGTCGTATCAGATGCACAGATGGACTCATTCGTAACAAATTACATTTAACCATTAAAAGAAAGATATATTATGACCACATCGATAAAAGTCAGAACGATGTGTACTTAATTCTCAGCAATACAAATGAACATGACAACGCGGTGGCCATTCAAGTCGTCCAAGACTATCTACGCCAATGTCAGCTAATGTGTTCTCGTGGAAATTCTATTGAAAGGCAAACGGCGTCTGATCTTTTCAGGAGAATATTGCCTTTCCTGGCATCTATGTTTGCTGCCAATTGTATCCAAAAGCGAAAAGGTGTGACCCAACGTTTGCTTGACTGTTTCTCGTGTTCACTCTCAACGGATATCGCATCTTGCCAATTGAAATTGGCTTCAATTATGCTGTCCAGTGGACATTTGCGTTCAGCGGCTTTTATATTGTGCCATGTGGAAAAACGATTTAACAAACAACCGATAAAATCAATTGCTGCGTGTGGTAAATGCTTTCCCAGAGATACCCTTTTGGATACGTTTGCAGCCTATTCGAATAAACATGAAGCTCTCAATGAAAGCAGCATTGCTCTGAGTGTATAATACTCTGAGACAAGAAGCGTATTGCGTACCACCTGCATTATTATATAAAATGAACCGAACGGGAATTGCACCGGAAATCAGTGGAAGATACCTCGTGCGAGAAGATTGGAAGATGTATGCCGTAGTTGACGCACGTGTCTTCCTTCATTATCTGCAGTTTCTCACGTATGGAACCTGGGTGATAAATCAAGACAAAAGATTGCACTAGACGCACTATTGGATGACGGTGTTGATCGTTTCGAAGATTTGAACCATGTTGAGGTTGCATTTAATCTTCAGGGTCATTGTTTTGAGATGAAAGGTAATTTGCATCTTGCTGCTGAATGTTACAGAACGTCGCTGATATTAAAACCTTTAAATAACGCTGCCAACTGGCACATACAGAGGATAGAAGGCAAACTGTAACATGTAAACAATACATTATACATAAATCGGAGCGAGCTCGTCTGGAAGGTTGACACGAAATATATTTTTCATTAAATTTTCGTGTTTAGAAAACTAATTTTCTTTTATATATAGAAAGTATGTGTGTCGATTACAAGAAATGGGAAATAGGAGCAGATCAAAACGAATATTCGTTTTGTTAAAACACTATTTATTGCTAGTCAAACATGCTCTGACTGGCACGTTTTAAGCCCAATAAGCAGTGTGTGCAGATTGCATATTAGAACAGATGTTTTGTCTAATGTGTTTATAGATTGTGTAGAACACATTTTACGTGTAAATGTATTCATATATACCACTTTAGTAAATTTTTTGTTGTTATTGTATAGTCGTATTATGCATAAAATGTTGAAAGTTAAGCTTTTTTGCAAAGACCAAATTGATTAAAACATATAAGTAAATAACGTTATTGTGGGAAATACATGTATTTTTGTAATTATATGTTTGAAACACTCTTGATAGTATGTTTTGCATATTTTTAATTGTAACTAACAGTTCCGGTCAAATGGACTTCTATATCGAGATTTCAGTACAAAGTACAATGTTTGTCCATTGTATTCACAGTGTAATTACAAGTTTGAACGATGTGGTGTCATACGACAACACTTATTCAATAACACGCTATTATCGTTACATTTTGTTTTCCATTTGTCCGTGTGTTTTCAATACTTAATCATCGTTATTAATCTTATAGTTCTACTATTATTAAGTCACGCTGGTTTATAAGATTATGTATATATAGACACGAATGTCCTATCACCCCATGAGAGATCCATCATAAGCTTAAAGTATTCGTTGACGCAATTATAATGCCTTACTACATGTTGCTTCAAAGTTGACGGTAATTTTTTAAATAAGTTTTCATTTGTAAAATTTGCTCTAACGAGTGAATTGATTGAATATTTTATTTTTGATCGACGATACGTAATGTACATGTAGGAAAACGTCATGCAGAAAAACATGGAAGTGAGAAATAAACTATAAATACGCGCTGCGCAAATAAAATTGGATTCCTTTTAAAAATTGAGAGGTGATAATTATTATGTTTATGTAAAATGCAAAGTACGTTTAAAGGAGAACGGAGCTGATCAAAGACGTGCCATACTGTCTTTTTACGCCGACTGGTTTGATCTGATTTCAAGCAAAGAAAAAGACGAGGCGCGTACACACATATATATGAATTTATGGCAGAATACATATGTTTGCATGTAAATCTACGCATACTATTGAATAGTCATTCATAAGTCTCATCGTGTTATTGTAATTGTACTGTATGACTATGACTGACTAATTTGCTGGTAGTTTTGTTATAATGCATACAATTATTTATTTTTGCCATTAAAGGGACTGTCCACTAGATAAAGCGTCGCGCGACGCGAAACGATATTTTGGGAACCTACGAGGATTGCTTATATAGCTAAAAAATACATCCGCATTTAACATGAGCGTCCGTGGTCGAGTGGTCTAAACAGGTGGCTTTTTACTCTAGGACTCCAGGAATCCGGGGGTCAGTGGTTCGAGCCCTGTTGAGGGTTACTTTTTTTCCTTTTTTTAAATTGTTTTCTTGTTTTTTTACTGGAGATTTTTAGTTCAAATGTTTTAATTTATCAATATAAAGCATTTAAAGCATTTAATGACAAGCTTCAATACATGCCAAAATCTAGTGGACAGTCCCTTTAAGTGTATTTTTTTCCTTCCAAACTTTCAGGCGTACATTAACCTTAGTACAGATAATCCTGGCAATTGAAACTACATATTGTATTTCATTTATTGGCGATTATCGCAAAACTATTGAAAATATTCGAGCAGATTGTTTCAGTTCTATAGTTCTGAATAGTGATGACCAAAGTTAATTTAAATTCGTATTTTCATATTGTTCATAAACGATATTTATCTCCATGACCCAACTTGTTCATGATAAAATAGTAGTTCTCATAATAGAGTTCCTGTGTTTTGATCCTCAATATGTGTGAATGAGAATTTATTAATTTTACATATATTACTGTATGATCTCCATTTAATTATATTTTTTCAAATGCTTGTATACATGCATTTGTAAATTCTAAGGTTGGCAACGATTGTCTATGGTTTACTTATGCCTACTAGAGAAAGTAATGTTTACTTACTTACTAGATAAATATACGCCACCAATAAATAATACAAAAACCATCTTTTCTGAAGACAATTATCTATAATATACTTTAGATCGTTTACTTTGTTTTGCAAAAATCGATTAAAGCGATAGCATATACCCTGATTGATGGAGCCTAATACTCAAGCTGTAAATGCAATAAATACCGTGTTTACGATGAAATGTATTTTTAACGTATATACAACTACATTCGGCACGTTTTCTCCCATAACAACCACATAATACACATGCTTGTCACGCATACCAAGCATGCACACATACAAGTCGTCTAGGAGTTGAATCGAAAACGTAGAACATTGAGACATGATTGCTTCACATGCAAATATAGTTGAATATTTGACCTCAGTTTGTTGAATATTTAATCGCGCACTTGTTTGATAACTCACATACTTTAGCCATAGAGTTCTAGAGTTCTTACTCGTATGATCTACCATGTGATTTCACAAATGTTGCCTGCATCGATGAGGCCTAAATCACAGTGGAGGCAGTCAGTTATTGTATGCATTTGATGGTTCGATTCTTAATTATGCCTCCGAAATATGGGGATTACACGGTCTAAAACATAGAATGTATTCTGTTAAAGTTCTGTGAACGTATGCTTCAAGTTAGACTCAACAGTTGTAATGCATATGTGTATGAAGAATTGGGAAGATGCCCTTTTTACTTTCCCTTATTACCGGTATCACTTACAAAATCTTTGTGTCATTTAAAAACTATATGTTTTGAAAGTTTACTATATGCACATGTTTCAGTGATATTTTTTTTATACGCCCGTTTTTCCAAAACGGGACGTATAATAGTTTCACCCTTGGCGGCGGGCGGGCGGCGGGCGGGCGGCGGGCGGGCGGGCGGCGGGCGGGCGGCGGCGTCCACAGCAGTGTCCGCTCTCTAATTCAAGTAGTTTTCATCCGATCTTCACCAAACTTGGTCATAAGTTGTATCTAGACAATATCTAGGTCAAGTTCAAATATGGATCATGTCGGGTCAAAAACTAGGTCACGAGGTCACTTAGTGCATTTCAAGAATTTAGCATTGTGTCAAAAACCTTCGAACGGGCGTATCTTGTTACAATTGGCACTCTTGTTATAAGAATGTTTAAATATTTGCTTCACATTAGATTAAGTAATACTATTATTATCCATACTGTGTATAATATGAAGTTTTAAGAGTGTCATAAAGGACACATAAATTAGGTCTCACATATTAAAAAGTTGTTAACCGATTATGGTTATGGATATTTTTTATAACCATAGCTCTGTGTGTGTTACTTCTTTTATATGCCAGTTTTAAACAGACTTATCGATACATTTAAACAAGAATGGTATGGTACATTAATTAACATACCTGTATTGGACATGTATAGAGTTTTTAAACCTACAATAGTATACGAACCTTATTTGGATTTGTTTCCAAGGAATTTGCGTGTTCACTTTGTTAAATAAAGAATTAATGTACACCTATTGAGAATCAAAACAGGGAGGTATGCCCGCAAAAATGGTCCACGCAATGAAAGATACTGCTTCTGTTGCAATAGTAGATAAATTTAGGATGAGTTTCACTTGGTTTGTATTCGTCCCTATTACAGTGTTTGAAGACAAAAATACCTAAAACGTTATGTATATGTTAATCCATATGTGGATTCTCGACATTCCCTGCATGTTGCAATGTTTATGCTGGTATGATATGTTGCCGATCCGCATATTAACCGTTAACTCACTATGGTTTCCTGTATTATCAGTATTGATTAAGCGCTGTTAATTATCTTT
Organism: Dreissena rostriformis; assembly: GCA_007657795.1. Lineage (NCBI taxonomy): Eukaryota > Metazoa > Mollusca > Bivalvia > Myida > Dreissenidae > Dreissena > Dreissena rostriformis. The sequence goes on from VMBQ01002714.1 coordinate 47,857, forward strand.
AAAAAAAATATATGTACATCGTCCAGATACATTTCGCATAGGCTGTCCAAGATATATCTTTATATTGATACGTTTTGTTGACGTTTCTGTTTTGGTGTTGGTGTAACTGATGTTATTTTTTAGTAATACAAATTTACACGAAGTATAACAGTAAGCACGAAGCCGAAAATAAAATGAGTGTATTTTGTATCTTAATAAAGATTGTGTTAACTAAATCAATCAGGTTGTTTACAGCAGCAAACGCTAACGTATAAGTACACACAGTATTTTAAACGTTTATGTAAGGCATTGGATGATTACGACATATGAAGAGACATATCCTGCTCACTGTCGTTTGCATTTTAACATTTATGTTTCATCGTACAGAAAATTCGTTTTTCAGTGGCTAAGCCAGGTCAAATGCTGACAGTGTATGTTTCCATTTTAGGTTAGTAACGTTAAATAACGTGAAGGAAGTAAAACAGAAGACGTCAAAAATTAAAGTATATCTAACATTTCTCCTTTTAATTCGTTGATGCCTAAAAACAATAGTACTCTGTTAGTTGTATTCTTCACATGACTTCTTACTGACCCTGCAGTGTGTGATACAGGGTCAATAAATAATATATTGGAAAAGAGCCTTATAAGAAGCCGTGTTACGCATATAAGAAAGCGCGTGTATTTTAAATCCATGTAAGAACGCAAGTCCCATCATTATTTGTTTTTAATTGATGAAAGGATATATATTTCTGTAATGACGTTTAGTTGGAAGGTAACATGTATGGTGTCGTATCATTTGTGCCGCGTTTCATTAATGGGTCGGTCGTTGTTTCTTAGAAAGAACTGTTATGTGAAATCGAATTAACGCATGTTTATGGAATAGGTTAAATCACCGATGTTGTTTCTTTCAAACATTTTAAAACATTAGCCAGATAATGCCAGGAGGCACGAATATTTATTTCGATAGGCAAGGATAAAAAGGGTGTTATTGTATTCACATAAATACACGCATGATAATCAGCTAGGATGGTTCAATAACGAGGTATACACGCACCTCCGTGTTGAACACAAAGTAGTCTCTAAATACCCTTAAATATGCGAAAGTAGTGTGGATGATATTGTGGACTTGTATTTAGGGAGGTAACAGGGCCCATATTTACAAACATCGAAGGAGAAAATCTAAGCAAATAACTCGAGACAAGACTTCATAAACATATGAAAATGAAGCATGAACAATTTGTTATACTCGACTCAGACGATTAGATTAGAGTGTTCACTCAGCTGATCACTGTGAATGTTTGTCAGATCAGAACAATCTCAAAGTTAACCTGTAAGGCTCTTGTAAAATGTGTCATGTTCTTTAAAAACTGGGCATAATGCATGTGCGTTAAGTGTCGTCACAGATTAGCCTGTGCAGTCCGCACAGGCTAATCCTGGACGACACTTTCCTCTAAAACTGGATTTTCGCTAAGAAGCGACATCATTTAAACGAAAAATTCCATAAAAGCGGAAATTGTCGTCCCTGATTATCCTGTGCGGACTGCACAGGCTAATCTGGGATGACAATTTACGCACAAGCATTTTGTCCAGTTTTCTCAGAACGCGACACAAATAAGACCCAAAATGGGAATATTTTTATTTTGCCATTGTTTTAGTTATTCACACGAGGAAGTGCATCTGTATATACATGTTATATGCTACCTCAAGAACTGTTATCGTATGTTCCCGGTGGACGCGATGGGAGAGGGAAATGAATATAATTAAGAGCATAATTTATAATGTATTAAACAAATGATTCAAGTTTCCAAAAAAAAACAAGTTTCAATCAATTTCTTGTTGTCTTGAAAATTGCACCGGCCTGAAAGAAATAAATACGATTTAAACTCATTATATGTTAAATAAAGTAATAACATATATAAAACCAAACATATCCATGCAAACATATCCACGCAAGGTTTTCCTAAAAGGTGACAATTTATATTTTATAATATTTAATGTATACAAGTGGTAACACATAAAAACCTCAAGAATATGTGGTGCTATTCTATATTTAAACATACATTTGACGACGTTTAATACAGATACAAATGCGACACGATATTGAGTTTAAATACAAATTCAGACTACGTTTACTCGTATATAGTTTGCATTGCCTTTGTAATTGCATGATAACATTGAATTACATGTATAAATGTATATTGCCCTTGCAAATGCAGAACACCTCCAACTGTATATGCTAATTATTGTGTTTGATATTCTATAATGAAATTGTATGTATATTGCCATGGCAACTTACGTCTCTTGGACAGTGGAACTCGTCGAACACGTGCCACACCGTCTGCTTGGCTCCCACAGGTTCGATCTGATATATGACACGGATTCCAGGATGAGGCGCGTGTACACACAAATTTCATACAAACAATTTACAAATGAATTTCATTTATGTTCGTTTATTCAAGACAGCTAATAAATAGAATACAAAAAGTACAAGTTTTCGGCCAACGTGCCCTGAACGACTGTTAGTTTGAGGTTTAGTAACTGACAACAAAATAGTTTATTTTATTTTTCTTTCTTTATCATACATGTATAGGATTGAGTCAATTATATGTAGTATCATTGATATGGTAGTATTTTGCAAATAATGTAAAGCAAAGTTGGATTTGTTTTTAAGTGCGTTTTTGTTCCAACTTTGTTTTACAAATATTCTTGATCACATCGAGTAAGCGTTGTTCTTGAATAATTTTTCACTAACCCCATTCTTTAAGATACACATCCTTTTGTGTCATGAAGATAAATGTTCATCTTATTTAAGTCATTATAAACTAACACTTCCACTTTTCAAAAACAGACACAAGTACCCCAAAACAACTATTTGAGTTTGTGTATAATAAATATATGTTGCATAACCTGATTCATTCCAGTTCAGAATTTAACAAATAAAAAATAATGTTAAAGTACTAATACGAAAATAGTTTTGTAAGACCATGCTTAACATATTTACACAATATTATTGTCATGTATTTCATTCAGTTTAGACAAATACCTATATACATATGTGTTTAAAGTCTTAGAAAGCCTAAAATCCATGTATGACATACGTGTACTGAATCTGTTTTGGGGAGCTATTTATACCTCTGCGTTATGTTTAATTTATATAATAAAAACAATCTAACATGCTGATCAACCATAACGGTTAAGGCCTAACCTTCATGGAAGAAATGTTCAAAGTTATTGGTAAATATGTACCAAAAACGCCACTGTGTCAATTATAATTGTAAGGCTCCTGTACTTTACCATGTTATTCCACAGTGATTTGCCTGCGGCGTTGGAGCCCAAATCACTGAAGTGGAAGCAATCAGGAGCAAAGTAGGCCAAATCGTAGCCACCGGTCTGTGAATAAAATTACATAACATATACGTAGATACAGCGATAACATGATCAGTTGGCTTATGCAAACATAGTCCATAAGTATGTAGTAATAAAGTACTAAGGAAGCAGTTTATAGAAACGCTTAATCCTGAATAGTAATTATAGGCATACCACTTAACAGTACAATTGAAAAAACTGACTTGTTAAAATACTCATTCAGTCTTAATTTTTTTTTTTTTTTTTTTTATTTTTTTTAGTTTTCATATGCATTAACAATAAACAAAACAGAATTTAATTTAGTCTTCAGATGCCGGATCAATAAAGAGAATATTTATCAGGATTCTTAGTATTTTTCAATTTATAATTGTTCAATCACAGGCTTTATAAACATTTAATAATACTTTGCTAGTCGCTTTCAGTCTTTCAGTATATAGCCTCTTTTAAAACCACCCAGCTTGTTTATGTGATATTTTCATCAAATACATAAATCAAATAATTTTTAAACAAATAACAAACACATATTTTGAAAGCGGCACTCACGTGGTCCTTGACTGGCTCGGTGTCGCGGAAGAACGGCTGGAGGACGACGGCGAAGTCATTGTGGTCGTTGTAGATACCGGAGCTGATGAGGCTCTGAACGCGGGCCTGGTACTGGTGTGAGGCTTCAGTCAGCATGTTGTTGTTAGTTGAGCTCTTCGCGCAGTCGCAGACCATGCTGTAAGACATGGGTTAGAAACCAGTTAAAAAAATTCCACTAGACCGTAGGTCGGTTATTCATTTTATAGCTCAAGTTGCAACTTTTTCTTTTAACGCAGGGTAATTAATTATAAATGAGTAGAGCTTCATATCGATGCTTTGAATTAATGATCGATTTTTTTTCATGAGTAGTTGTGGATAAATGAGTGTAAATACATATATAACCTTAGGCAATGATTCAATTAATATTTCATCGTTCCCCGATAGATACATATTTTATCTTGGTTTTAAGCTGTAGAACAGTTAAAAATTAACAATACTTGAAAGTAGCTTAAACGGCAATATGTTGTGGGTTATGACGTCGTGCGAATGCCGAACTAAATTATTCAAACATGTTTTTTTGTGTTTGGCTATGGTGGGACATAACGTAAGTGTGTATCGTTGATTTTGATGTGTTATTACTTAGTTAAGTGAGTTTGCTTGTATATATTCTTCATAAAGTAACTGCCACTGGTGAATCGATGTTGTTGAAGGATATATGTTGTGTGTGTTTTTATTTTCACTACAGTGGGATATAAAATATAATATTGTACTTTCACTAAAATCTTTTTTTCACAAACACGTTGTTCATTTTATTGAAAAGAATAAGATAATCGGTTAAAACAAGAAAAATATACTCAAGAAGTTAACATTGCCTAAGCCGATATTTCAACATGTATATAAATCGCAAAAAAAAGAGGCGCTCGACAGAAAATAATACTCAACAAGGCATAATTGGAAGACAACGTAAATCACCATCAAATCATCAATTAAAGCATAGGATGCAACATTTCTCTGCAAAATAAACCTATTTATTTATTTATCGAAAATCCAAATCCATAGAACAAACTCACAATTGCGTCCTAGAAAGATATGAACAATGTCTTGAAATGTACATGAAGAAGGTATCCTAGTATAAAATATGCATGCAAAATGCGTATAAGAGAAAAAAGGCCACATGTAACGAAGACGATACCTGGTAACAAGGTTACAGAAGAAGCCCTGGGACACCTTGGCCAATGGTTTGATATCGAAGATTTCCACGAGATTCACGAACGCCTTGGGTACGTTGTCGTAGAGGATCTTGAGAGTTTCGTTGATCTTGGAGACGTAGTTCGTCGGCGAGTAGAGGTTCTAAAATATAGCATTTGGGTTTTAGTCCAATGAAAGCAATATATTGCTGTAAGTCATATTAATCCTTTTCTGATGACACCTTCTTAATTTATCTGGATAATAAAGCATTTGGATTAACGTATAAATGTACTTGTATTTTGTCTTAATTAAGTTGTAATTTAAACATTAGTTTACTAGGCTTTTTAAGTTCGGTTCCTCTGAAGGTCAGTTCGTGTGTCTTGAAAAGTAATTGATACCGCTGATTGGTAATCACACCCTGGTTATTAATGTCGATTGACGGACATCATTTCCACTGCGCCACCTTAAGTGTGAATTATTTTGAAAATATCCATGGCAAGTCAGCTTACACATAGCAACTCCTGTTTGTTGAGGAATCCAAAAACTACTGTCGATCAACAATTAATTTATCAGTGATAGGTTAAATTATTAAAGATATTCAAGTCATTCCAATGGAGGGAAATTTAACAGTTATTTCATACTGTTATTCCTGGCGGTATTTATGGCTAGCACAAAACATGACACTTAAATCAACACTTTTAATATTAATACAGTGGCCTGAACACTGCACAACCAAACATGCACTTCCGTTAACTACATGGCTAGTCGCCAAGATAATATGAGATATACAATCTGTATATTTCACAAATTCTAGGAGTGATTCGCGCAAAATTTATAAAGACAACCGTATGCAACGAAACAAATATAACATTCATTCTGACGTACACAATTCAACAATCAAACTAGTGGATATATTCGTGTTTGGTACAGTTTATGTACTATTATTTTTTTATTTTTACTAAAGTGCATATATAATACTAACCGAATTGTGACAGTAGTCACACAGGTCGTTGCCGCCGATGAAGATCGTGATAACTTTCCACTCGTTTGCCATGTTGACACCAAAGTATGGATTCTTCATCCGGTTCACAAGCTCACGGGCCTGGGCGGGAAGTTCTCTGTATTTGAAGTAATCAAGCATTGTTTGTTACCATTCTTTTAATATCTAACAGACACGTTCATATAATAAGTTATGACGTGGTCACGTCGGTATACGCCATGTATACTAAAAATTCGAATGCGTACATAACGCGTTCAGTTATGTGTACTTTTAATATTTGTCCCTTTGCAAACAGCATTTGAGACGGTATGTGTTATGTAACAGTCATATATAAAGAATGAGTCTGTTTTAGGTGTGATAACATGTAATACCATCCGTTGAAAAGTTGTCAATATAAATATTTGTGTTGGCGCCTAAGCCAATTATAGCAAGATATTTCCCTCTAGTGATGACGTTTTATTTTTAAACCCCCAAATAAGTCTAAAAATATGTTAGAAAAAAAAAACGTTAAAATATCATTCTGAACTTGTATGAAGATTGCGACGTGTGATGGTTGTCTTAAATGTGTCAGTATTAATTTATAAAATCATTTAAAAAGTACCTTATTTCCAGACGAAGGTCTATTGCAAGTTTTAAAAACAAGAATGTATTTAAGATTGAACACTTCTTCTCCCTGCAAGAATGATTGTGTAGTTTTTTATGCACGATATGGCATTGACACTCTTTACAACGCTCGTACTCACTGCGAGGTTTCCCCGGCAACAGCCACGTTGAGGTTGGAGCAGGCGAGGTTGGAAGTGTCACACTTGCCAACAGAGAAACCCTTCACATTGTGGTTGAACTCCTTCATAATGTCTGTAATGCAACACAACATGAAATAAGTATTATGCATTATAATACAAAATAATGTAGACACTTATTTCTCCACAGACTGCATTGTAACCACATGTTTGAAGTATAATATAATCTTATTGACACTTGCTTGGTAACTATTGAAAAACTCGCTTGATAATTGCTTGGCACTTGCTACTACTTGGTACTACTTGGTACTTTCAGGACTCTTACGTGATAGGTTCTATTTCGGAATACATTAAGTTTGATGCCCATGAGTACACAAACATATAATACACAATATAGTCAACAGTGGCCAATGACGTACAGGCATATAAATATACTAGTTTAAGCAATATAAATAAATAAATGAAAATAATGATATATATTCAACTTCATATTTAGAAATTATCTTGTTAAATACATGCAATATATAACTTGCTTGAGAAAGTTTCCACACGGTTGGCAAACGAGAGATCTCCTCCAATACTGCAATAAACAAAGTACAAATATCCATGATATAATGTGGCGTGTTCTGAGAAAACTGAGCAAAATGCTTGTGCGTAAAGTGTCATCCCAGATTAGCCTGTGAAGTCCGCACAGGCTAATCAGGGACGACACTTTCCGCCTAAACTGGATATTCGCTAAGAAGAGGCATCATGTAAACGAAAAATTCCATAAAAGCGGAAATTGTCGTCCCTGATTAGCCAGTGCGGACTTCACAGGCTAATCTGGGATGAAAATTTACGCACAAACATTTTGCCCAGTTTTCTCAGAACACGACACTAATGCGTATCAATCACCCGTTTTTCGTCAGTACACATAGTTTGACGACCAGCAACAAAACAACAAAAAAAGAAATTAGGGTATAAACCAAGCTGGCCCATTTAAAATCCAGTTTAAATCACATACCGCATCAACTATAATTATGTGAATGATACTACCATAGGAACAAACAGTTCAACGTCTATGGTACATATACATTAAATGCGTGTTTTTACAAAGTTGCGACAATAAGAATTACAACTATTTACAGCAGCAGTATGTGCTGTACTCACCTCCAGGATCGCCCTCGGTACTCCGTCAAGCAATCTAGGATATTGTTTCCAAGAATTCCGTTGCCGGCCTATTCAATGCAGCATGTGAAGTTATACATTATCCGTATCCCAATGCCATACATTCTTAGGCGCATGGAACAATAACAACATTTTAATGATTTGCATATACATAAGCTTTGCGAAATTGAATGGATACTTGCAAAACATGTCTCATAGTTGAGTATGCGAAGTAACAATATACATGTATATCCTGCTAAAGAATTTAGCACGAAATTTAATGACAGTCGTAAAAGTACATTTAGTTAAGAAAAAAAACAAAAACATTTTGTTATTTAGTTTACACATTCAAAATAAAAGTTGTTAAAGTTGAAGAATTATCATCATTTTGTTTAGCAAAACTCACTAAAAAATATGAAAACCAATGCCCGATAGTGAGACCGCGAAGTGCAATAAATATGATACTTTTTAGTGAAATGGAATAAACGGCATTTACATTCATAAAATGTTTGCTTATTTAAAATGAAATTATTTATATTATGTATACCCCTATTTTAACCCATGTATGCCTAGCATCTAGAAAAAAGGCCATGGCAAACAGCGTAGACCCAGATGCGACGCCGCATGCTGCGGCGTCTCATCAGGGTCTGCGCTGTTTGCTTAAAGGAATTTCTGTAAGAAATATTCTAAATATAGAAATAAATATACTAGACATCCCTAATTTTGGGAAAAAAAATGATCCAATTTAGAAGGATGGGAGAGTCCAATAGGCATAAATGGGTTAATCATTGATAATATTCTACCGACCGTTAGAGAATCTCCGAGTGCTGCAACGACGGTGACATGCTCAGGACGAAGATTGTGAACTGTAATGGTATTGGTATCAATTAATTACTGCTTTGTTATAGCTATCTTTAATAGTATATGTAAACATCAGTGATAATTGGGAGTTAATTGTTCACATATGTTAAAATTAAGATTTAAATGTCATCATTGTGTAATTGTATAAGGTTATGTTATAGCGTTGTGTAGAATACGGTGATATATATGGGCGAGTTCACAGCTGACATACCATACTGACCGCTAGATGAGCCCAATGTGAATGCCAGCTGTGTACGAGTAAAAATATATCACACTATTGTTATCAACGCGGTTAAATAATATTTTTTATTGTATACATATTTAATTGTTTTGAGTTCCTCGCATTATTCACTTTGAATATGCATTTCAACTTTAGGTCCGAAAACGAGCCAGAGCGTCAGGACTTACCGGACAAATATGTGTAACCGCATTGGTTTACTCAACTTTAGGCTTTGCTTGAAATAACGTAAATAAAACATAGTAGACCGATTCATCTCAATAATTATTAGTCTCGAATAAGCCTATCAAACCAACGTTTTATTTTTCCATAAATAAATAAATAGGTTTAACACAACACACTATAACAATAGCCTGATGACGCGGCCTTATAGAGCAACGAAATCGTGAGTGACCTAAAGGCCAAAGGTTGAGACCCAATGGGGCTTAAAAAAAGTTCGTACACAAAGTAAAAAAATAATATTGTGATTTTTCTTTTCAGGAAACACATTTGCTTATGTTTCTTTAGATCATGGTTTTTTATTTCAATCATACTAAAATTAACCCATTTATGCCTAGCGTCTAGCAAAAAGGCCTTGGCAAACAGCGTAGACCCAGATGAGACGCCGCATGATGCGGCGTCTCATCAGGGTCTGCGCTATTTGCTTAAAGGAATTGCTGTAAGAAATATTCTAAATATATAAATAAATATACTAGACATCCCTTATTTTGGAAATAAATTGATCCAATTTAGAAGGATGGGAGAGTCCACTAGGCATAAATGGGTTAATATCTCTCAACCAAACGCATTCTTATGATATGTCATACCGCTTGTTGGTAGTGACGTAGATTTTTGGTATGTGCTCAAGCAACTGTTCAGAAAGTTTGCGGCGGCGCGGCGCTGGTGTCCGTGTTTGTGGAACTTCTCCTGAACATGGAACAAATATCAAATATGGCATCGTAAGTAAAGTAATTATGAAAGTATTTCAAAGGCCGTATTTCCAATACCACTGATGCAAGTAGGTTTAACCCATTTATGCCGAGTGGACTCTCCCATCATTCTAAATTGGATCAATTCATTTCCAAAATTAGGGAAGTCTAGTATATTTATTTCTATATTTAGAATATTTCTTACAGTAATTCCTTTAAGCAAACAGCGCAGACCCTGATGAGACGCCGCATTATGCGGCGTCTCATCTGGGTCTACGCTGTTTGCCAAGGCCTTTTTTTTCTAGACGCTAGGCACAAATGGGTTAAAGAGTTGATCAATTTGACCATAATCGCATGAACGCAACAAACAAATCAATCCTCACTTGTTACGGTCAGGCTTATGAAATTAATTGGTAGTGTGTGGGAAAACAGTGCCTCTGTCGTATACTAAGCTACCAACATCATATGCTAGCTTCCATATATCATCGAGTGTTTCGTCCCTTTAATACATCCCACTCTAGACTGGGATCCATAGTCGTGATCCAGCAAGTGGGTTGTTAGCTAGCTCCAGCTCTGATGGTTTATATTTAACAAAATCAAGCTGTATGCTTTCTCAGCAGCACTTCTTAATACCTGAACTGGCTTCTTCTCAACTATTGGTCAATTACATTAATTGACTGTACATATAAAGACGTATTTCCTTAATAAAATTCATCCGTATCTTCAACTCTCATATTAAAATATACCATATAGACCTGAAGTAACTTTATCGTGGCCGTTACATGTATGTAAAGAGAATTATGATATGAATTACTGCGAGCAGTATTGTTCATAAATATATTTTCATTATTATAATACTACATTTTAGCTTCAAGCGTTTACCCGGGCCAGATGATGCTGGTGCAGGTGCTCCTTGTACATTTCCATGAGCGTCTCATTCGTCTGGATGTAGTCAAATGCTTGTTTTAGTCGCTCCATCTTGTTTAAGGCGCATTCTGAAACGTGCTGTTGTATGTGTCGTGTTCTGAGAAAACTGGGCATAATGCATGTGCGTAAAGTGTCGTCCCAGATTAGCCTGTGCAGTCCGCAAAGGCTAATCAGGGACGATACTTTCCGCCTAAACTGGATTTTCGCTAAGAAGAGACATCATTTAAACGAAAAAATCCATAAAATCGGAAATTGTCGTCCCTGATTAGCCTGTGCGGACTGCACAGGCTAATCTGGGAAGACAATTTACGCACAAGCATTATGCCCAGTTTTCTCAGAACGCGACACATATGTCAACCATGAAGAAAGATGCTTTTAATTTTTATTTTTTAAACTTTAAAGAAGTTTTAAGCTGTAGTTTTAAAGGCAAATGTTAATGTTTTGGTTTATTGTATGGTTGTCATGGTGCATGTTAAAGCCGACTTTCGCATTTTCTCCCGTTGACTTTGAGTGGAAGTGCCGTGTACACGAACCATACTCTTTGTTTGATATATTCATGGAGTAATTGCTTCGTGTTGTTTTGTGCCAATTATAGCTCTAAGCATAAACATAATTGTGAAAATCATATATCAATAGAGGACATTGAGATAAATAAGTTAATCAAACGTGTCTGTTTCCAATACTGTTAAGTTCAAGACCATATTGTTTACACATACAAAATTGTTTGGGGTCATTCGGCGTTGACATTTACAGCAATTATTGGTATATTTGGAAGTAAATGTTGTTAAGCTATTGTGAGGCCAAGTATGAAATTTAATTAGTTCCCTTAAACTGGTTTTAACGCACATTGACCGTTTGAAAGCGATGACCCCAGGTTTGTTAAGTGTGAGTGTTCAGTAGTTCAAGATGAGTGATAAGCGGCGATGTATAAATCAAGGACAATTAGCTGATAAAAAGTGCCTAACTGGTTTTGCATTTATAGTTGTTGTTTTTTTTTATTTGCTTCATGTGTTTGTGTTCTTGTTTTTAATATATGTGAAGCAAACATGAAGGTAAGTATGAATAAAAGTTGTAATAACAGGGAAAATGCACAGTGCCCATCTAATCCATCTAGTCATGATTTGGGCAGATTGTTTTAAGTTTCTAGTGAACATTAGTTTGAGAATAGCATACACTATGTATGAAATATGCAAAAACAGTAAAATAATAATTGTTAAAAACATCGCTGCTGTTAAAAACACAATGAACGGATTTAGGGTTCGCCACGAGTAGTTTAAACTTCTCCCCGGCTATTGTTAAAGATGCCGAATCCTTAAAGATATAGCTTTATTTTGTAAATAAACCAATATTTATCGAAAGACTATATATACATGAAATTTAATTATTGACCAAATATTAAATTCTTCTAAAAACCCGATTTATGTATTAAAATACCAGAAGCTTTAAAGCTGTCCGTGTCTGCGCTTCTACGTCTACGGAAATGTTACAGAAAAAAAAGCCGCGTTGAAAAATGTGAATTTACAAAATCAAAAAAGGTGGCAGCTTTTTTGCTTTAAGGTATTTTTTAATAACGTTTTTATATTGCCAGTAAGAATTTATTCATACTTTGTGGCTTGTTAAACTGTTCCAAAAGTTTTTTTGGAAACGAGCGATTCCAAGAAATATTTTGCGGTACAATACATAAGAAGTCATAAGATAATCACGCGATCGACGGTAACATCCTTGCAAATAAACATGAACAAATGAAAGTAATTAAAAACTTCAATTTTAGAAAACATGTTTCTAACATACAACTCAATGGTTAATATAATCAAAGCATTTGTCGAGTAATTAATTGAGTAATTGAGAAAATAAGTCCTTACCTGCCGCAACAAACAGGAGAGCAAGGCACAACAGGGATCTCATCGTTCTGCGTTGGTCACTGTACGATGGCTAACCAGTAACTGATAGGACATTGCCACTTATTGGTCTTGTCCTAATTAATTAGCGAAAACTTAGTGATCATGTGCCTAAATTTTCAAACCTTATCTATTATGATATTATAAGAATAATTAGCTAATATTTCGGTGGACATGTCCCCAAATATAGATTCCCAGGTCATGCCTGGTTTAGTTAAATGAGCATGAATGTGGATTGGCCAATTGTGGTGTAATAATTTGGTTAGAAGTCACAGAAACGACAATACAATTTGAATGGTTTAATTGGATGAGCAAACGCCTAATAGGAATGATTTGTAAATAATGTGTTGTCACATGAGATTAAAGACACATCGAAATGACCCAAGCATATTAGCAGAGTGAAAATTGTAAAAATAGGTATAACATCTAAAGCAATATTTTATTCGAAGGAACCGAATGTAACCGCAGTTTGAGGCACACATATAAATATATATGTTAATGCCGTCGTTACAGAATACGTATTAAGTATTAGGTCGTGATGACTTGGTTATATCATGAATTATATTTTTAACAAGACAATACGTAAATACATGTCTCTTTAATGGTACTGACGGTGTGATCCTTCGACAGGCATTGCAAAATAAAAGCAGTCTTTAAAAGCACGATTCTCACCGATAATGAACCTTTCATTTACGGTTTAATATTCACATAGTTCACAACCATTTAAGAACGTAATAGTTGCATGAGAGTAATTTAATAACACCTGCATAATTTAGAACAAATAAACGAATAACGCCATATTGAAATCCAACGGCATTCTTGCTGAACCGGACAATTCTTTAGCAAAATAGTATTTATGTTATAGGTAACGCATGAATGTATTGTTTTAGATTTCGGAATTGAAACAAACGAACCAAACAATCATAAATAAATAATTTAAATAATATTATTTTACTTTAATGAATGCATATGACTTGATGGACTGTTGTAAGCAATACAAATTTGGAATAAAACAGCATCAAACAGCGTCGTACTATCTAATACACGATGAGTTAACAACAGTTAACCTTAATACGTCTCTACAATTTGGAACGCAGAGTGTTTAAAAGTACAACATTTTTCAAAAATAAAATAACTTGTGCCTGTTAAAACGTGTATCACATTATAATGTGTCATATTTATTTATTAAATTATATACAATGAAATCATATTTGGTCGATTATCTTCAGGAATAGCATGCGTTTTGTCAGTTGCATTTGTTTAACTTAAAATGTATCATATTCACATGGGAATACATTTCCCCGATGTTGGGGAACAATAAGATTCGTCCTAGACAAGTTATCAAATGTAGAATTACTTACTTATTGTATACACATGTATTGGTTAGCAATATAGAATCAGCGTTATTCTGTAAACGTGACCATGTTGTCAGTAATGATAACCTTGTTGCGTGTTCTGAGAAAACTGGGAAAAATGCTTGTGCGTAAAGTGTCATCCCATATTAGCCTGTGTAGTCCGCACAGGCTAATCTGGGACGACACTTTCCGCCTTAACTGGATTTTCGCTTAGAAGAGACATCATTTAAACGAAAAATTCCATAAAAGCGGAAATTGTCGTCCCTGATTAGCCTGTGCGGACAGCGGACGGACGTCTTTCTTGGGGCGATGGCCATATGGGAGACAATCCCGGTGCACTCGATAAAAAAAAAAAAAACACGGAGTCAACGGTTATATTCAACGGGGGACCAGTTTATAGATGTCATAGCCTGTATTTACTTGTGTTATTCGTAAACATTATTGACGCTTGAAACGGACTATTTCATATTCCACTGACAGCGTTGTTTTTCCTTTGTTGCGATGCGACAAGTCTATTATCCCAAAGTAAATACTGACAATTATTGTAAATATTGTTAATGTTGAAACATCGTTAAATTATCATTATTTAATTTGTATCTTTAATAACCAGATTAACATTTACATTTATTTTAACATAATTATAACATTCCGAATAGAGTTAAACATAAAAACGTTGGAAGTGTGTGTAATCGTGGCTTTGTTGGCTACCGTCGAATGTATGTACCCATGATATATAAAATGTTCGTACAAATGGCCGTCTTCTCAATAGATTTACTCGACGCCCCATATATCCTGCCTGTTACCTACATGATACAGTTTACAACGCTGACATGAACCAATGTTTCTTTCTTACTTACTTACTATTTGTTCTGTACTATTGTATGTAACTAAAGATAGACATACACAACCATGCTTTGTATTGCGGCCTTTAAAAAACGTAATGCAGCTTCTTCCTGCATTGCACGATGATGATCTGTATTATATGTCGCGTTCTGAGAAAACTGTGCATAATGCTTGTGCGTAAATTGTCATCCCAGATTAGCCTGTGCAGTCCGCACAGGATAATCAGGGACGACAATTTCCGCTTTTATGGAATTTTTCGTTCAAATGATGTCTCTTCTTAGCGAAAATCCAGTTAAGGCGGAAAGTGTCGTCCCTAATTAGCCTGTGCGGCCTGCACAGGCTAAACTGGGACGACACTTTCCGCACATGCATTTTGCCCAGTTTTCTCAGAACGCGACAAATATCAATATTCGATCGTTGGTCTCTATGTAGGACTGGTACGGTTCGGCACGGGAGACTTATTAAGTCTGACAAAAATACCTTTACACCACTTCACTTATCAGCGAATAACACCAAACTAGTTTCGACAAAAAAACGGTTACCGAACAGTTGATGAAATATGATGCCAGTCGATTCCTTTACACTTTTCGGTTGTAAAAGGAATGATTTAAATGATGCTCCTGAAGTGACTCAACAGAGGAGTGACTATCATTATTCTCGTTTGAGAATCGCACGACTGTTAAATGGCTGGCTTGTTTGTGACTGTTTTCTTTGTTTGACATACATGTATTTATTTAGCTTTATTATTTTCAGCAAATTATTCAAGTCACACTGTTAAAGCAAAACTTGTGTGTACTTCGAACAGACAAAATAACAGAAGAAAGATATCCAGTAAGAAAAACTTCATTTGCACCAGAAGGATATAACCCCATTTATTATATCACGGATATTATTATTATCTGGCATAGTGCTGAAATTTTTCCAAACCGCAATACACATCATTACATATTGGCGACTTGACAGTTTTGTTTTGACCTACTGAGCTAGTTTCAACAAACGGTCATGACATATATTATTGTTTTTTAACGTTATTTATATCTGCAAGACAATAGCTGTTAAAACATTCGTTTACGTACCAAATTTGAGCTGGTTCGGATCAACATTTCTGCATAGACAAGCAATAGCGTTTTCATATTTGAACCGTAAGCATTTTCAATTTTGTTACACATTTCTACATTGACATTTTAATAAAACAGTAAAGCAATTTGCTATATTTATAACTTGATTCGAAATACTTTGGATTCTAGTAAGATTGTAATGATTGCAATACTGGAGCAGAACACAGATCGCTCATTCACGTTCATGAGCGAATTTGGAAAATGTGTCGTGTTCTGAGAAAACTTGGCATAATGCATGTGCGTAAAGTGTCATCCCAGATTAGCCTGTGCAGTCCGCACAGGCTAATCAGGGACGACACTTTCCGCCTAAACTGGATTTTCGCAAAGAAGAGACATCATTTAAAGGAAAAATTCCAGAAAAGCGGAAATTGTCGTCCCTGATTAGCCTGTGCGGACTGCACAGGCTAATCTGGGATGACAATTTACGCACAAGCATTATGCCCAGTTTTCTCAGAACACGACACAAATGATCAAGCAGTTGAGGAAACCATAAACTATGTGAATCGACAGACTTGATAAGCATTGTTTTATGTATCAAAGCTTCTGAGTGATGAAAAGGAAACAATGACTTAATTCTGAAATATTTAATTTGTAAGGCTTCACAACTTAATCAATTTAAATTATTGCGCCATGCACGTTTAACACTTTCACGTTTATCTCACGCGCAAATATGCTACGGGATCAAGCATTTGAGGAAACCACAATGACGACGGACATGTTAATTGGGAAAAAACTTGATAAGCCTTATGTTTATATCGAAGCTTTTAAGTGAGAACAAAACAATAACTTCATTCTGAAAGATTTTAATTGTGATGATTGATAATCGTATCATTTCAATAATCACGCGATGAATGTCGAACACTGACTCTTTACGCGCTCATGTGTTGCTGGATCCAGGGGAGGTATGATGTCACGCGCGTGTATACCCCGGGGCTCATGGGCTTCCCGCACCCGTCCCCCCAGCTCGTGACGCCTACGTGCTCCCAGACGCCGCGTTTGTTGCACACCAATGGTCCACCGGAGTCGCCCTTGCAAATAAAAAAAACATTATTATACAGATATGGTTAAAAGCTACTAGCTACCCTGTCGTTTTGTAATATATCAGGCGATGTTCAGAATAAAAATAAATAACGGCGAGTTTAACAGGTCCATTATCAACATTCGTTAAGTACGCTTATCGTTGTGTGAGTAGCTTCGGTGACTTAAATGTTAACATAATCTGCGTATACACATTGTTTGCCTTAATGAATCTGATAATACCACATGCAACGACCGTAATTGTCCTTCCGTGCAATATGGCGTATCTCCAAACATCGGCTGTTATAAACGCATACTGACCTGCTACAACAAGGATATCTGTAAAACTGATGAATGCTCCCCAATGATGCTTTTTCGATATATGGGTTAATTATGTGAAAAAATATATAAAAAAATGTGACCTTGAGAAAATCTACTATCAGCCTCGGTGACCTTGACCCCAGTGACCTCAAACCTCATCAAAAGGTAGAGGTCCATGCAAGGTACCAACATACCAAATATGTAAGAGATCGGTAAAGTATTGAAGGCGCTATGAGAAACTGTAACAAAAGTGTGACGGAAGGAAGGAAGGAAGTACGGAAGTACAAACTGACAACTATATGCTCCCCATATATATATATATGGGGAGCATAAAAATATATCAAATACAATTGTATCGGGTCGATATCATGCGTAGTTGTATGATAAAAACTATACTCCTGGCATAAAACTTGAATATATCATTTTGTCCGTAAAAAAATACCGCTGCTGTATTTGTTTTTTAATTTTATATATATTATGAAATCATGATTCCTCATTTTGGGTATTTAACCGAATCTTCGTCGCGACTTTAAAATGACAATGTTAAGGCCACGCATTTATTGTCACTTGTCATTTTTGTCGCAAGTATTTAAAAATATGACGTGATGAGTCCATTTCATTATACAAATGTGACATCATGAGTCCCGTGTCACCGGACGAATGTGATATATCGAGTCTTGTGTTATCTGACCAATTTGACCATTTTACCATACAAAAGTGACGCCAAAACGTTACACATCTTTTATGACGTCATACCTGGCAGGTGTCCTTGCCGCCGGTGTGCGATGCGCCTGCGCAGATGTTGGTCGTGAACACGCTGCTCGCGCCCAAGAGGTTCTTGCAGTAAGTGTTGCTAATGGTGTCTAGCGCTACGTACTCAAGGAACCTACGTGTGAAAGACATAAATATTCTTACGTAAAACAATTTACATATACTTTAACATTTTAATAAGACACAACATATGTACCATGTTGTTTTTGTTTGCAATTTAAGACTAATACATGTATCTAGATGTTTATCAGATAATTATTATGTCTCCTTTAGACGCATTGTAGCTATTGGAAGCAACTGAGCGCATAAAACGACATTCTTACTAACGTGTACAACACACAAATGATGTCACGGTCCGAAGCATATAATTATTAATACGTTGGAAAGTACATACATTGTGTACTTATTCTATATTACACGTAGTAAGTGTACTTACCTGTAGAATAGGTGTATTTTTAAATCTGACAAATTCTTAACATTGAAATATTAAAAATGATACGAATATAAATCCTTTGACCTATGCCAAATGAAACATTATCACTGGTTCGAAAGTGCAAAGCGGTTATGTGTTCTGACTTGCAATGTTCTACATTTACATGCTAGGAGTATTTACACGCTAAATGGCGTTTCTTTCGATTTTACCCTTTTAGCACTGGAACCGAATTTTAAAGTCCTTTGCAAACAGTTTGGATCCAGATGAGACGCCACAGAACGTGGCGTCTAATCAGGATCCAAACTGTTTGCTATTCTGATAGTATTCTTTGAATAAAAAATCGACGAAAATGCTAATTTGAGAAATACAGCAGACGACCTTTTAGCAGACGACAAATTTCCCAGCATGCAACGGATTCAAGACACTTCTAGTATACTGGAGACAACTAAACATCGAAGCCGTCCTCGTTATTGACGAAATAGAGAGTTTATCTATTGAAGATATCGAAATGAAAATGGAACTTAATTTGTTTGGAATTCCGAAAAAAGAGCTCCATAATTATAGCATGCTAAGATTTAAATTCTTTTATCAAAACAATACATATTCAACACATATATGGTACCAGCAATTCTACTGCCTACAGAAGTTATTTAACCCATTTATTCCTAGCGTCTAGAAAAAAGGCCTGGGCAAACAGCGTAGACCCAGATGAGACGCCGCATGATGCGGCGTCTCTTCAGGGTCTGCGCTGTTTGCTTAAAGAAATTTCTGTAAGAAATATTCTAAATATAGAAATAAATATACTAGACATTCCTAATTTTGGAAATAAATTGATCCAATTTAGAAGGATGGGAGAGTCCACAAGGCATAAATGGGTTAAGATGTTATTTCGATAAGCGTTTGTCTTACTGTGTTACAGGCGCATTGCCATCTTTGTCTGAAATATCAAACGTTCAATGGTTATTTCTGAACAAATGTGTCGTGTTCTGAGAAAACTGGGCATAATGCTTGTGCGTAAATTGTCATCCCAGATTAGCCTGTGCAGTCCGCACAGGCTAATCAGGGACGACATTTTCCGCTTTTATGGAATGTTTCGTTTATATGATGTCTCTTCTTAGCGAAAATCCAGTTAAGGCGACAAGTGTCGTCCCGGATTAGCCTGTGCGTACTGCACAGGCTAATCTGGGATGACACTTTACGCACAAGTATTTTGCCCAGTTTTCTCAGAACACTACACAAATGATAAAAAAAAATCAGTACAGAATTGATACGTTTCAGTGCACACTAGAATAAAATTCAATTCGTCACATGCGAAAGTAATATTTTTCTAGGGTTAATTGCAAATAATATGATACTGCTGAATGTGTATCTTTATATATGCTTAAGCATTAATCGTTGGGTAACAGAAAAAGGAAAATAATACTTCAGATTGCAAGCATTTCTAAACACTATATTGCAAAAAAAAAAAAACATTTTGTTTTGTTTTGTTGTTTACATGTATATTTTTTTTTATATAAATCAGTTTTTATTTTATACTGTCTATTTGTCATTTCCCTATCCATTTCGTGCTCGAAAATTCCGATGCAACTTCGCATGTCAATTACCGTCATTAATTGGTATAGATTAATTGACAAATATTCTTTGTCATAACGTATATATAAATGACCTTATAAAATCGTGTAAAATTGATTGTATTGTTTTGCATGGATAGTTTCACACCGAAAAGTGTGCCCATCAGCAATTATCATTTCAGAAAAAAAGTCTTATTGAACACGTGTCCATGGCAACGCTTACCGTAGTAGGTTGCTCCCCAGCCGGACACCATGCACGTGTCCGAGGGGAAGTCATCCTGTGGTTGCGGCAGACATGCGGGCCGGATGTAACTGTTGTGAAACAAACAGTGAATCTTAGTGGAAACACCATATTTCTAATTGCAAAAATCGTCATTTATTTTGATTGCACAACACGTATGACCTTGATCAATCTAAAAAAGAACACATGGATTTAGTTTCGATTGATCATTTATTGTATGCAAAATATTTTTAGTATCACAAATTTGCAATATAAAATATTAATTTCTAATTAACGTTCTTAAGGACAAACGTGGTTGTTACAAAAGTTTTCAATAGTTAAAAAAAAATATGTGATTGTAAAGGTAATCGTGATGAAACATAATGAATGGGTTTCCTTCAAAATATAATCTTTTTTATAATGTATCATGAATCGCAAATGAAAGTCGCCGTGGCGTAATGGAAATGGTGTCATCGCTAGCGATCGGGAGGTCACGAGTTTGATCCCGACAGTGGGAGCGTTCTTTAAATCGTCACCAAAGACACCAAGAACTAGTTCTAGTCCCAAGAAACGGACTCGTGAGCGTTTCAAAAAAGCCTTAGGCTTTCGATGCAATCGAGCTAAAATAAATAGGTTTAAACTAAACTATGACAAAATGACAGTTTGATAGTTTGGCATTTCTTCTATCAGTTCGGCTTTCTACATACGGTCCAGTAATGTCCAGTTTCTTGCTCAGTTTGATGATGGCGATGTCGTGACGCTCGCTGTCCGAGTCATAATGCTCGTGCATGGTCACCTGACTCACGTGGATGACGTCACTTCCGTACACGTGGTTCTGATCGTGCAGTCCCACGCCGATACTCCACTGGTTAGCTGTGGTGCCGTAACTGTATGGAAATTAGGTATTAAATCTGACACGACCATATTTTTGTGTACGAGTTCATGAATTTTTGTTAGAAAACACAAATTTGATTCGCTTAGTTACTGCCTTTCTTCACGACAGCAACTGTCAGATATTTGTATTACATGCTTTTTTAATAACGAAAAACATAATGAACGACAACATGCTGACTAGTCTTAATAGACTACAAATTCAGTCCATTTTACATACAGCACTCTTGAGGATTTCCAGTCATTACACCCCCTGGACGTTACACCCCTAGTCATTACACCCTCTAAGCCTGGACGTTACACCTCCCAAGATGTAAACATAATTGACTAGGTTACTAAGGTGTGATCACACCTACCATGGGGCACACTTCACTTGATTAATGATGTTCCTGCTTTAATGTGTGTCCAATGGGGGTCTGTCCAAGTTTTTTTATTATTTGTTTGTCTGTATGTCTGTCTTATTGATGTGCAGTTTTAATTAGGAAATAACATTTTTTTGGTGTGAAAACATTGTTCTTTGATCTTTGATTTAATATCTTAGCATGATTGAAAAAAAAAACACTTTAAAGTTCTCTGTTAATGGAGTATTTCATTTGGATCAATGAATAAAGTATAGTTTAACAAAACATTTTACTTAAAGATTTTAAAAGATGTAAAATTAATTTTATCTATAACATGCAGCAAAGATAGTTAAGAGTTAGTGGGTATGATCACACCTACAAATAAATAACTTATATTCACTGATTGGACTTGATTGTAAATGGCACACTNTCCTTTAAGCAAACAGCGCAGACCCTGATGAGACGCCGCATCATGCGGCGTCTCATCTGGGTCTACGATGTTTGAAAAGGCCTTTTTTCAAGACGCTAGGCATAAATGGGTAAAAACTTTATCGTGTTTATATCAGGCATTAAAGAGTACATTAAGCCATCCAAGCACGTGGCTACAAACATATTTGAAATAATGTAAATAAAATATAACATGATAATACTTGGAGACAATAACATAGTGAATGGCGAACGCCATTAATCCCGTTATTTAATGCCAATTGAGAAATTTGTATAACGTATAAAATGTCAAACGCAAAACGCACACATTTACAATTCAAGAGTGCAACCCGAAACTGTACGGTATTAACAAAGATATGAAAATAATCCATAAACCAAGACAAGAGTAGATAACTTCTAATTGCTACTTCAGAGACTGATTATCTATGCGACAAATTGACCTGCGCGCAGTTTTGCACAAATGGTATTTACGTTAATGCCAGTTGCGTCTTGCCCATTGTCAACAAATCAGGTATCGAGCTATATCTTTATATCCCTGTGGCAAAAACACATTATACCACTTTGGGCGAACTTTCCAATCAATACACATGAAATCCTTGGAAATTCTACGAGTAACATAAATAAGCATCAAACTATACTTTACATCTTGTAACCGCTGAAGTACATACTTATTAGAATTGATTGACTTCATCAAATGATGACCTGATGATACATTAAATTAATTTATCTATGACTGACATTTCTGGAATCGTCAATTCTTACTTGTCGGACAGGCCGCTAGATTACAGCTCTGCGTCTGCGTTGACTCTCCCGGGCAGTCGTTGCCGCCGTGCGCAGGTGCTGGGGTGTTGCAGTACCGGTAGCGCGCGTGGGTCGCGGCCCCGCAGGTCTGGGTGCACGTGCTCCAGGCGACCCAGGTCGACCAGCCGCCGTCAACTGCCGGAAGTGACGTAATGATTCAAAATATTGCAAATCAATTTCATCGAAGGAGAAGTAATAAGTATGATGTTACATATTAAGTATAGGTAAGTATTGTATATTCAAACAAAGTAAGCTATACATGAATAAAATGGCAATGCCATCAGGATAATTACAAGCTAAAGAAATGGTTGGGATTGTTACTTGCAAAGCAAACGACGGTGACATATTCTTGTTTTGCGCAAACAATTACAAATAAACACATCACTGTTTAAATAATTATTATGCTTATATCATTTAAGTGATCGTTGTTTTTTAAGTCAGAATTTATAGTGGAGATTTTAGTTTTACGAGTTAATATTTTTATCCAAGATTTGAAATTAACTGCAAATAGTTAATGAAGACTGCTTTATTTAATACGCATTCACACATAACTTACTTATCATTTGTAATAACTCCCAACGTATAAAAGCAATTTTAACGTCTAGATTGAGAGACATATCTCGCGTAAAAAAACAGTATCTAAGAGGCAAAAATTATAAGAACAAAATGCCCATTGTTCTTATGAACTAAAATGTAACTGGATTTAATTAGACTTTATGCAAATAGTTCCTGTGAAAAAGTTTTTTGTTTTTTAAATGCGGTCTTTTTGCAAATAAGTCACGTTAAGCAATGGCTTCTGATAAGTGCAATGCTTAAATTCTTCCATCTTAGAACACCTTGAATTTAACAAATCAAATATGATCAGCTTAAATACTAAGACAATTTGGATTGCATCACACTAGAAGCGTCATAAATAAAGACTGCCTCTAAAACGTCGTAAATGTTAGTAAAAGTCTACGAAGTCAGATCTGCGATTATATTGATTAAACCGGTTAAACGACTGTTGAACCGAGTCTAACCTTCACTCTTTATAAAACAGCTACATAACTAATTTCATGAATTGCCACACAGGTAAGTGTCAATACTGGGCTTTGAACTCAAACTACCAGATCGATAGCCCAGTGACATGCATACTAGCCTAGTGGGGAAATCCAGGGTGCATGATCAACGGGGGTTTTCAGGGGTTTACACACGTGCTGGACAAAACTTAATTACACCGTTTAGAATTTTATTTTTGCAAAAATCTCAAGTTATTGAAATACATTTGCAAAAACCTTAAGGGCGTAAAAGACAGTTTTTCTTGCAGTTTGTGTCGATATCTTAAGATTTAAGAATAAATCCTGAAAAACTTCTGAAATCAGTGACAAAATGCGTGAAGCATAACCGTGTAAATTAATGCTGTACACATCGATTTTTTCATTAAAAAAAAAACAACCGGCTTATTATATGAGGAAATTCTGATGTACTTCACATTGCCATTAGCAGCATAAAAACTGTCTTTTATGCACTAGTTGTAATTCTTAAGAAAAAATGTTTTAAAAGGTTATTTTAAAAAAAAAGCACCATTAACCAGTGTGTTTACATCCATGAACGTTTAATTATGAACCCCACAAAGTCAGGTGATCCTGCACTCTAAAACTTTACCGGGAAAAAGATGCTCACTTACCCGGCGAAGGACCCTGACACGTGGCCTCGTTACAGGCCTGCACGTCTGATTGGCTCCCTACACAGTATGCGCCGCCATTTTGCTGTCGAGGGTTATTGCAGTACCGATATCTTGACTTGGTTCCGGTTCCGCACGTGTGCGAGCATGCGCTGAACGAAAGCCAGTCGCTCCAGCCGCCGTTTACTGGTTACATTTACATTTAAGAACAACACATGTTTGAGTCATTGTATACATATCATGAACTATAGTTCTTTTTACATCATCTTCAATCCATCAAAGAGGTAATAATAGCTATGGCAAGCAAATATACATGACACAACTTTTGCTTCGCAATTCTGTAATAATATCAAAAAATGCGGGTAAGATTTCTTCTGAACACAAATTTGGTGTGAAAGCACATCGCGTAAACATTGTTGCAATTGGTCCTGGGCCATTTATTTCCTTTCGGCAAGTTTGTGCTTAAGCGGTCAACGGACATAACACAAGTCTGCGTTGCTACGCATGACATTTTCATTCCTTATCGGCTACCACTTCCCTTCACCCCAACCCACCCACTCCCTTCCCAGTTTGTAGCGGATATATTGCAAAACATATACATCAACACGTATTGAAAACGAAGACATATGGCGTTTGAGTTTTTACCCATTTATGCCTAGCGTCTAGGAAAAAGGCCTTGGCAAACAGCATAGACCCAGATAAAACGCCGCATGATGCGGCGTCTCATCTGGGTCTGCGCTGTTTGCTTAAAAGAATTTCTGTAAGACATATTCTTAATATAGAAATAAATATACTAGACATCCCTTATTTTGGAAATAAACTGATCCAATTTAGAAGGATGGGAGAGTCCACTAGGCATAAATGGGTTAATAAGCGGTATGTGCAAAATAAATCATTCTGCTAGTAAACAGTTTAAATTGTTTCGTGGTTTAGTGCAACAAATCTTCAACTTCTGTCGGAACGGACATGTCATTTTGCAGCTAATTAATACGTAGATCGACTTTGATATGTGTCCTTTATTTTAGAAAATTTTGGTATATGATGGTACTGTTATGATATCTTTACAAAGTATGCATGCGTGTATGTTTAGATGAATTTCTGAATAAACGTTTATAAAAAATCAAAAAAAAAATCATCTGTAATATAAGTATTGTACGTGTTATGTTGTTGTGTAAATTTGACTTGTTTTTACTGATAAGAAAAGATAAACATAAAAGTGCGACTAGTACCAGAATATTCCTCTTCACTGAAACCCTCTAAGACCATACTCAAAATTAAACGCACTCTTACATGTACTTTGATAGGGCAACCGCAGACGGGATTCTCCAAAATATCACAAGGTGGTTCAATCTCAAATATGTGACTCTTACCTGGACAGGACGACCCGGTACACGGACACGCCTCCGTGTGGCACGCTACAGACTGCTGCGACTCCCCCACGCACTGTCGTCCGCTTTGGCTGGGCTTGGGGTGATCGCAAACCCGGTACCTGGTGGACAGTATTCCGATGTATAGTTAATGGTTGTATATTATTTTGTTTTATAATGTATGTCATTTTATTGATGTTACTTAAAGTTGATCGTCTTTTGCAGCCATTTTCGTCAGTTTAACATAAATAAATATATAAAACAGATGGAATAAGAATAATACAAGGAAGGCGTCGAATGCATATAAATAAGTTTATTTTCTTGACAAGAATTAAGTAAACCACTCGCCAACGTTCGTAGTGCAGGTAGTCTAAGCCTCTATAAAAAACTATTCTGCATTTTCTAAAAGCGTCCAATGTTTTGGCGTGATACAGAATCAGTAAATCATTATTAGGTGAATGCGCAATTTGAGCCAAATATACATTACTACCATTTACCACACAGTATAAGGCCAATATGAAGCCGTGTTATGATTGTATGTTACCGACTACCATTCTTTCTCCAGCATCAGCGTAATTACAGGAGAAAGGTCAGCCATATTGTACATTATGAAATAATCTTTTTAACCCCGTTACATCATTCATTGTGACCGACCTAATACGAAAAGCTACTGACCTAATATGGAAAAATACACAGTCAGCATGTGACCTGGCTTAGCAAATGAAAAACGAGTATTATGTATGAGATAAGATACAAAAGACTACGTGTTACCTTGATTGAGTCCCAGATCCACAGCTTTTGGAGCACTGGGTGACGACACTCCACATTCCCCACCCACCGTCCACAACTGCCCGATACAAACATTCAAGGTATGCGTCAGCAAAGACACTTACATATTTTAAAGTAATGGATTATATTTGCAATAACCACTAAACAAATATCAAAAACATCTCAACAAATATTCAGAGCAACCGAAGAGCAATAGCCACGCCTATGGGCTATGCACTTAAAACTTGTCCCATTTCAATGTGTATCAAACCATGCACGTATTTTTATGATGGCTGTCTATCATAAGACTTGGTTAAGTTCAACATGTTGGTATTTTTTTTTTATTATTTGTATTTTCCTTTATTTCAACTATCAGCAATAACTCTACCACAAAATCATCACATGATATAAGTGTTCTCCGCTAACTAAGCGATGGTTTAAATATGATATTTCAATTGCAACAGTCTTGAATTTAGCCTTTGGTAATATTTTGCAGATGGGTTTCATTCATCTTTCGTTGTGACACATACATACCCTGCACAGTGGATGCAAGGCACCGATGCTGTTATATTATGTAAATGAATTGTTAACTTAAAATAGTAACCTCAGCTTTTATGATATGTTTACTGTTATATCGGAAAATGGCCACATGCTTTAAATTTCAGACACGCGGACGGTTACAGGAATTTCTCTTCTAATAAATTGTTTGGATTATTTATTTTTCTGTATAAATACATCATCAGGAATACCGTTGGACATTGAACTCGCCTTGACTTCCGGCGCAAGCCGTGCTGTAACAGTTGTGGGTTTCAAAACCGTCACCGACACAAAATTTCCCGCCGTGAGCCGGGTGGGGATAGTTGCAATACCGGTATCTAGAACAAAACGATGGGTGAAAAATATATAAGCCAAGAACATCCATTATTGACTTGTATAGTTTTATGTACAGCTTAAAAAAAAACGACGAATGAAAGTCATAGTGTTGCGTGTTAATAGTATAAACTTTATACGAGAGAAGAACCATTCACTTTTATGCTGTCCGTTCGAACGTTACTACATTCTTACACTTATAAGGGGATGGTGACTTAATTATATTGTTTAATTCTTCATTAATATAGTGTTCTCAAAATGTGTGCAAGACTAGAATCAACGTGTATCGACTTGAGACTGAGACAAATAAACATTTGTCAACGTTATTGCTTTCGTTTAAAAACTAAAACAATAACGCGAAGGCCGCCTGCAACACTTCAAACGAATGCGGCATGTGTGCGTGATACTTCTTTTAATGCAGCAAGTTACAGTTTATATAGCAGTGAAACAGACAGTAATATGTAATATCAGGAAAGGGCCAACCTATTAAGGGAAGAGTTTGATTAATAAATGACATTTTGTCCCCAGCAATTGACAACATGGGGAAGATGGCTGGGTTAATTAATACATAACTTGTAATAAGGCCGGGCCACACCATGAAATTGTAAAATGATTTTCTCAAATGTTAACTAGCTTTAGGCTATTACGTCACATCCTGGCATGTTAGCGCTAGCACACCCCAGCGACAACTCATTATGTAAAGATGATATATCCTAGGCACCCTGGAATGTTAGCGTAAGCATATCACACCGACAACTAATTTCGAAAAGAAGAAAGACATTCGGCTTCGGATGTGTCGCGTGATAACGAGTTTGCAAGGCATCAGCGCGCCAGAACGATCATGACAGGAATAAAGATTAATGAAATACCTCGTGGCTGTACCGACGTCACAAGTCCGTGAACAAGTTGTGTAGTCGGTCCATGAGCCCCAGCCACCGTCAACTGCAGTACAAGATAACACGTATACGTTTTGTTGTATGCAAATAGTAACAACAACAAAACTTCAGCTGCACCTGCAGGAGAGAAACCTTTTATAATGTGGTCCTTTATTTATAGCAAGGAACCAATTTATAATAGTCTGATATACACACAAATTGCCACACACGACACATGAACACACAAAATAAACACTCAAAAATAAATAAAATTTGGGTCACAGCATTGGAACGATCAAGGCAAAGTCTTTGAGGTTTCAACCGATTTTTAAAAGCTCCAAACCTCATAACAGGTATACGTGTATTTGAAAAAAAAAACATTATAACACCACTTTGCAATAAATTGATAATGTCTTTAATTTTAATTACTAGTTAACTTCTCAAAATTTATATGCAAACCACAGCAACAGAATTTTAACTTTATGCGGCATGATTAAAATAAAATTAAAACAAGTATCAACTATATTGTTATCGTCTCTCACTAAAATTGACTTTAAATTCGAGACTTACCTAACAAATAAATATGCATGTATTATAGTGGTCATTGGTTTTGAGTAAATTATTTGTAGTTTTAAGTACCTGGACAGTTGGCGCCCACACACGGGCACGCCATCGTATTGCAGGCCTGAGACATGACGGCGTTCCCCTGGCAGTCTATGCCTCCGTTAGCTGGTGCGGGGTTCGTGCACGTCCTTACGAGGAAGAAAGTTCAGAGTCAATGTGCATAAAGGTCATATTTCAGTACTCCGGTTAACCGCTTA
This sequence comes from Dreissena rostriformis, assembly GCA_007657795.1. NCBI lineage: Eukaryota > Metazoa > Mollusca > Bivalvia > Myida > Dreissenidae > Dreissena > Dreissena rostriformis. Next base: position 77,123 of record VMBQ01002714.1, read on the forward strand.
AATTTCGATAATTCTTTACAAATAACGGTCTAGCTTAGTCCTATTTGTGATCCCCACTCCCTCCCTCCCCCTCCCCCCCCAAAAAAAAAGTAGTACTGTAGTGCTTTGAACTGGCATGCTGCTGTTTACATTGTGCAAATGAACCTTTCTGTGCTATCACGTATGGGTACACAATACATGTACACAATACAACTAAAACTAGAAGTTACCGAGGTCTACACTTGTAGCAGCTGTTACATATTTGAAACCCCGGTTGTAAATTGATCACCGCGGTTAAATTTCTTAATGTATCCGCGGTTACAAATAATGTCTGTGGTGTAAATGTATTTTTAGAGTATTATTTATTTCCGTTGATCGTTGATTAACCATTCAGTGTTCGCGTTACAAAACCAACTTGAAGACAGTGGTGAAATTGAAAGTGTATTTAAACATTACGTAGTCAGCTGAGAGACTAGATGGCAGCCCATGTACTTGTTATAATGCTTGATGTTTGTAGGTTTTTTGGCAATGTAAATCATGAAGTGCGTGTATCTGTTGTTCTTCTGGTTGTTGTTGTTTGTGTTGTTTTGTCGTATCGTTGCTGTTTGATGTGTTTTTAAAGTTCGCTTTGTTTTCGTGCTGCTGCAAATGTGGAGTAAAAATTAACGAGAAGTTGTTTTTTCAATAGTAGAACATGATCTTTGATGCAACGAAAAATATTTTTTTGAACAATTTGAGGTCATATGTCGTTTTGATTTCTAAAATAGGATTTGGTTTTCTAAAATGCAACAATATTGCAAGTCAAAACAATCGTGTGTGAAGAACTCATTGTATTATATATAATATTATATTTTTCCTTGCTTTTATTGCAGTCTTCGATGTGTTTACTATACGGCAAACCAAACATTCTTTTGTGTGTTGTCAGAGAACTTAGGTGGACCCGCTAACGCCCGGGAATATATTACATATACCGCTTCTACTCGGGGTTCATCCTTTACATACCCGTTGGGATGGGAATTAACCCATTTATGCCGAGTGGACTCTCCCATCCTAATAAATTGGATCAATTTATTTCCAAAATTAGAGATGTCCGGTATATTTATTTCTATTTTTAGAATATTTCTCACAGAAATTCCTTTAAGCATTATGCGGCGTCTCATCTGGGTCTACGCTGTTTGCCTATGCCTTTTTTGTAGACGCTCTAGGCATAAATGCGTCAATAACGGCTGCTATTATAGAAGGCAAAACGCCAATGATTGCAACAACTGGTGTACCTGTGAGAAGTCTGCATGCCGCCTCCGCACGAATGAGTGCACGTGGAAAACGGTGACCACTTGCTCCAGTTTCCGTCCACTGAAAATACAACATGGTTTCATAATCCATTCCGTAAACTGCATATTATAGAAAAATTGATGAATTAAAAAATAGCTCTTTCTATGATTTAACAAATAATATAAAATAGAATCGTCTAAAGGAGATGATTTGCATATAGAAAATTAACTTGCTCTACCAATAAACAGTGCACATTGCCTCAATAATCTAATAATGGCTTTCGATGTCATCGAGCTGAAATTTTAAGGTATCAAGTACATATTGGGGCGAAGACATTTGTTTCGTTTGGTCAATCGTGTAAACGTTGTCACGCGTTGTTGCCTTCTTAAAACTAAGTGTTGGCTTTTTGCGTTACAAAATAAGTTAACAAAATATTAAATACCATTCAGAAAACGCAATGTTAAGAAACAACAGTACGTGTTCTTATCGTGTAGTATATATCGCGATTACCGTGCACCCGTACATGATGCGATTGCGCGTCAAATTGTAAAATATTAAGTCTTTCTGAAATAGGTATAAAAGTTAATGTTATAATTAATCACAGACATGTATGTATGTTTTTTAAAAAAAAAATCATATCGCTAAAATCGTCAATTAATTATTAAAACTAATGCCATTTGCTACAAATAAGCATACGGCTTATATACAAAAAACTGTGAAATCAACTTACAAAAACCCATGATACGACCAGTTAACACAAACTAATGGAACCTGTAGAATATTACTCACCTAAGCCAATGTGTCCGGGACATTCACCGTAATTACAGGATACCGTCTGGTAGCCGTCATCCGGGCACTCCGCCCCGCCGTTCAGCGGTCTCGGTGAGTTGCAGTACCGGTAGCGCGTCTGTTGCCCAGTGCCGCAGGTTTCCGAGCACGCCTGGTACGCGGTCCAGTCGCCCCACGCGCCGTTTACTGGAAGAAAAAAAATGGGATTCAGTCAAATATTGCGGTACCATAAGCGCGTCTGCTGCCCAGTTCCGCATGTTTCCGAGCACGCCTGGTACCCGGTGCAGTCTCCCCACGCGCCGTTGACTGGAAGAACAAAATATGGGATTCAGTCAAATATTGCAGTAGTGCGTCTTATGTTCGGTCCAGAATGTTTTAGAGTATGCCTGGAACGCTATCATATCATCACAAGCACCGAGAGAACAACAATAGTATAATCGTAAAAAAAAAATGCGACACAAAATATCACCGCGTATCGCTGTCCGGTTAGCGCCTTAGTTGGTACATGCGCTTCTCACCAAGGCGACCCGGGTTCGATTCCCGTTTCCTGAAAGCATGTTTATTTGATTGATGGTCACCATACCAGATAGGTGTGGTTTCCCCCGGGGTTTCCGGCTTCCCCCCACATCAAAAGACAACACCAAAAATAAAAATCACGTTCAGTAGAAAACAACTAGCTGGTACTTGAAGCTATATTTCAAAATTCTTCCTAAATTTCGTGAGTCAAATAGTTAATTAGGTAGGAGTGCTGGGCACACTCCGGGTCGTCATATAATGCTACCTCGAAAAGTCGAAATACACACAACGATCACCTTGCAAGGTCGTTCTGTGTACTTAAGCGGTCTGCTGACAGCTCATGTACCTTTGACTACAAAAACGACTATTTGTAGGTGTTTTTTTTTCAGTGATTTATAGAGAAATAATTATAAGTGATGACCTTTTGAAACTTCATGGCTTACTTGCACACGCTCCCAGATGGCATGGTTTAGATTCGTGATTAAGTCCAGAGCAGTATGGTGTCCCGGGTGGTGGGGGCGGATTGGAGCAGTAGCGCCATCTGTCTTGATAGCCCAACCCACAGGAATGCGAGCACGCGGTGTAGGCGGTCCACACGGTCCAACCCCCAACTAAAAAATATATGAGCCTCGCTCTATTAAAACGTGGTAAAATGGATGTGCGTTTGTCGTCCCAGATAAGCCTGTGTAGTCCGCACAGGCTAATTAGGGACTGCACTTTCCGCCTAAAATAGATTTTCACTGAAGAGACTTCCTTTAAACTAAAAATACAATTAAAGCGGAAAGTGTCGTCCCTGATAAGCCTTTGCGGACTGCACAGACTAATATGGGACGACACTTTACGCACATGCATCAAGCCCCGTTTTCTCAGAGCGAGGCTGATATATAAACTAATCACATAGAAAGAATGTTTTCTGAGCCCTTTCATTTGTTTTTGATATACGATGTTACAAAGTAGGAGAGCCAACAAGCGGTGTATTTTATTGAACACAAACATCACTACTATCAAGCCACATTTTGTTTTCACACTTAATACAATTAAAAACACAGATAACATATGGCTCCTTATCAATCGTGCTAGAAGGATGAATAAAAAGAGAATGTAAGGATTTCCTCACCTGTGTCTAGCTTGATACAGTAATTTATTAGACCTCATATTGTTTAATGTTAAATAATATATTTGTAGATGTTATAGTTTTAAAAAATGTACTGCATATTATGAAACAAATATCAGTTGTTGTTGTTGTATATGCATCGTGATTACTTGCTGTGATAATCAAATTGCATTATAAAGTCTATATGCATATTGTATCAATGTTTGTTCACTGTTTTTATATATTGATCATACGTTGTCAACATGGGAGGGGAAATCATTCAATGGAACTATATATTGCTATCATCATATATCATTAATTTCTTACATGACGTTTAAATATCTCAAACATAATAACATGCTTCCCTGTCTCAATACGTCATTATCGTTCTATTTATTTCAAAAGTCAAATAAAATAATATCATTTTTAAATGCATAGCGTTCCAAAACTTCAATATATCGACCGTCGCGACTGAGTCCTACTAACCGAAATACGTGACTCAAGATATTAATATTCAAAGATAATGACCCTCTTCGTTTGTATGAACACTTATAGAGCGAGGACAATGTGAGCTCGATATCTACGAAAAGTTCAAGCATGACTTGTATTGCGAAAGATTGAAATGCGCATTGTTATACTATATCTTGGATAGCTTCGAGTCATCTTGTACTTGCATTTTGTTTATCAATATAGAGTGTAGAAACAAGGAGCTACTTTAACGCATTCTTTTATCTTAAACTCGTTATCCCCCTNGGACTTAAATAGATAAATATACAATAAATTTATGTAAATTACCAGACGTCGCGGCAGCACGTTCGAAAATAACAGCAACCAGTATGAAGAGGGCTGAAGAAGAATGAAGACTGTATTAAAAATATTTATGAAATTTATTTGTTCGACTGTGCAGCAAATAATACTGGTTACATGTTTGTTTTCACATTATAAGAAACACAGCCTATATAAATAACGCCGTTCAGTCAAATTGAAGCTACTTATTAAAATATTCTCACTTTTTCAAATGTCAATAAATGTATTTACTAAAACACTTAGCAATAATTATAATACCAAAACAGTGAAATAAACATGTTTGCCATTACTATGAATCGAACCCGAGTTAGCATTGCGCAATTCATATTTGTTCTATTCCTACAATAGGTATGCCAAAAATGCAGTTGTATTCCTACTTTTTGAGAAAAACAAAAAAAATCACGTGGATAATATTTTATGGAGAGTCGATCGGACTCCTGTGGTTTATCCGAATTGTGAATCAGACAACTAAGCATGTCCTTTTTACTTATAACACCCATATATAAGATTTCATGTGTACGTTTATTATGTGTTTATTATGTATTTCAACAACGTTTTTCTCTTACTAAATTGTATCTACAATACACATTGTATGTGACACGTTTTGAAATTAATAAGTACAAGTAATATAATAACAATATTCATGCCCCATCAGACTGTGTGGAAACAAAGTGTTATGATAAAAACAATCATTGTTGTTAACATTTTAACGCGTTTGAAGTACACGTACACAAGAGTCTCATAACGAGTAAATAGAGCTGAATTTGTTCAGTATTCACATAAAACATATTTTACTTTCAATTAATTTTAATTTTATCCAATTTGAATAGGTTTAAGCACAAACAACCAATTATTAAACATATACTTATGTGCACAGCCATCATTGATTCTTTCAATGTTAATGCTTAATTTCCATCCTATACCGGTGTAAGGCTAGATCAAATAGTAACATAGCAAATTGGTTTTCGTTCATCGTATTTACAACTAGGATTTTACAAACTTGCAATAAAAATGATATATTGTGTTGGCGTTTAAATAAATGTCAATCGCAATGTTTATAACTTAGTGTACCTATACATATTGCTATGAACGTTCCAGAATCATATAACATCTGTGTGGTAACAAATTCAATGTTTTTCTAAATGAGCACGTTTTGTCCTTGTACCCCATACACGATCTTTGCAATGACACTTTGTTCATGACAACCATCGTTTGCCTATATACATCATGGCTATTTTTTGTCTTCAAATGTGAGTGTTGTTGATTGCAAGCCTTTCATGACGTGTTGCTATGTTGCTTAAAATTAGTATTACAATTAACGCAGCATGTTGACAAGCTTATAAAATGTCATTTTATTTATTTTTAGTCACATGTTTAAAGCTTCGACATTGTGGTCTTTCTTAATACACGTGATACAGTAAAGATCATATTTTAAGTAAAAAATGCATCAATTTACAACAAATAACGGTTTCTTGGTATATGTTTTGAAATGATACTATTTGCCTGTATTCCTGATCGGATACAAACTTCAGGAAACAACTACGGAAATGTTTTGTATGGCCTTCTATGCGGGAATGCGTCGACCAAGATAAGGCAAGTTTTGGGTCATACAGGTGAAACATCTATTACATCGTGTAAAATCGTATTGTAAAGCATGGCTTGATTTGTGTATTCCTCCAAACAGCAATCAGCTGATAAGCATGTTGTATATTAGATGGTTTCAAGAACATAATGTAAAGCTATATTAAAATACATTAATTATGCATACGACTCTTCATTCAGATTGAACGAAATGAGAAGTGTGCATGGTTAAGCGTTCATTAACATATTGGAACATTTATAATCTGTGTTTTTTTATTGCTTTCTAGTGCTTTCTTGTATTGTAAAAAATGTATTCGTTGTCAAAGGTATATTTTGTAATGTGTACAACGATATAAACTTAAAAATTTACTTTGAGTGCCATTTACTTGAGTCAGACTGATAAGAAACGATTCAACAATGTTCACTTCTTTCACATTCTTTCCCTTAAAAATGAACGCGCTTACTTGAGAATAATGAATATGAACAACAACGCAAAGGTAATTGTATCATAATTATTTAATAAAGATTAAAATGTGATTAGCTTTGTTTGAAGGAAGTGTCATTGACAATAAGTGACCCATACTTATTGAAAGATACATACACATTCGGTTTTATAGTTTACGTTGGGGATGAGTTTGTATATAAATTACATATTCATTTGTAATCACACATACTTAAGAAATTAGCCTTATATCCAAATCGTGATCTCATGTGCTGCTCTTTGTAGCTTTCAAACTTTGTTTCGCAGTTACCATTAGTTAACTGCATCTAACACTATTATGTACAGGTAGTTGTGTTTTTGTTTGTGTCTTTTCTAATAAAATCTAAATAATTCTTATTTGAATTTTGATATAATTGTTTCTATCCTCTAAGTAGTAATACGGTGTTATTTAAATTCGCAAAAGTACTGAAATAGCTTTAATGCAGTGGTTAGTACACTTTTTAAATGCCGTTGCATTTTGAATAAGAGAATGTAATCAACTTCCATGAAAATACCAACAGTAAGCAACACAATCATTACAAATCATTAATTGACACAGTTATTTTCAAATTCGCACACTTATATAAATATTAACATATATTTGTTGATTTTCATTTATACTATACATTTCTGCTATTTTAAATATACCGGGAATTTGTGTTGTATAATTGATGTCGTCGCTTATTACTTGAGGTGCTCGAAAAATACATGGACCTCTCTAAACATCTCAACGCTAATAATAATAATGCCGAATTGAACAGAACAGCATAGAAGTTTATTTTGAATAAGGGCAGTCGGCTGATAATACAATGCTATAACAAGAAACAAAAAAAATCGGAGCAGTGTTGCATCTTAAGCTTGCAATTTTGCTTTCATTGCAAATATTATTTGAATCAAGTTTAACAAGTATTGTGATGGTTCCCCCACAATTGATTTGTCTGCTGTTGTTTTCTGTTCGTGTGTTATTCTCAGTAAAATGTTATATATAATTATGGCTGAATCTGCGCATGTAAATACAGACTGCCTCTTAATGAACATAATTGGAATCGTTATGCCCATAAAGGTCCCACATTGGTCCCAAAATTCATCTCTGGAAAAGTATTGAAATAGTATAATGTATTTATTGTGTAAAAGACATGTGTTGTTTACATTAGTAAGTAACATTATTCGAAGCAACTGTTATTTTATCTTAAAACGGTGATACAACATATATACGAGTATAATGTTACCCACATGGGCCCTTTAAGGGGAACAAAATATCCATGAAAAGTTGCGCGAAATTGAATTTTGTCTTGCCGGGAAATTATTCAATGAAGTAATTAAACCCAACACGGACGAGTAGGAGTTTGAAGATGTGGGATGATGACGGAAAAGAAAGTGATGACACGGATCAGATATCTATAACCAAAATACAACGCAAAGGTTTAATGTTTACCAAATAGTTTACGCAGAAATCAATGATTTGCAATACCGAAGGAAAAGCGGTTGAACATAATTGGAGTTCGTGTTTTTAATATTAACAATACTGTATTCATTTCGAGTGAGTAACACTTAAATTATACGCGTTTAGTTATCATGCATTATATTGCATTGAATCTAATCTGGTGAGAAGATAAAGGGTTCGTTGACTATGCGTGTGCATTTATTATTATCAGTAATGAACTCCTCACTATTAAAATCAATGTGCATAGTCAAGCCCTGTGTAAACAGTCAATGACACATCATACATGTGCTTGAGTGGGGCAAATGTTAGACATCATAACTTACATGTGAAGGTGATGCTCCGCTATTATTTGTTTAAAACCACATTGGATTAGTATTGTAAGAGTTATGGTGACGTCGCTCAGTCTCTTAAGTGACGTGAGTACGACTAACAACTTAAGTTAAATAACAGTATGAAATATGAAATAAGTATGTATATATGTATATTTATATGTACAATAAATATTAAGTAGTAATTAAGCCATTAGTATTTTCCTAATAAATCTAAATGTACGCACTAAAGACGCCTGATTTTAAATTATCTTTCTGTATGTATGTGCGTGTGACCCAGCGTGTGCGGTATATCATTTAAGGGAGAATGTTCAAATATGGTCTGATAATACACCCAACAGATATCATAAGAGCGCAAAATAGTATATTTTTCGATGAAACATGTGTCATGATGTGTGCATTATCTATTTATTGTTGTTTTCCATTTCATTTAATGTATGCGTATGCACTCCTGTACACATATTGTAAATTTGTCATGACATCAGTTACAAATGAGCCGCGTCGAGCGAAAATGGGTCTTATGCCACACGCGACCAGCGTAGCTCCAGACCAGCTTGCGTAATCGTGCAGTCTGGTCAGGATTTGCCATATCCGCGAATGATATCACCAAATCTTGTCCGACTTTATAGCGGACAGGGTAGCTCATGACCAGACTGCGCGACTTCGCAGACTCGTCTGGAGCAACGATGGACGCACGTGGCATAAAACCCATTTTCGCATGACGCCTGTCAAATAAACTATAAACTGCATTTTCTAAACGTTGTGCATACTTGTGTTCACAAATAACCTGTTGTTGTGTCTTCATAGATATTTCTCGTTTTACTCGATGTACACGACGACTTCTGTATATTACTAGCAAATTGTGTAATGTAACCATGCTTGCAATAATAAGGTGTAGTTTTATTTATAAGAAGAAACCGGAAACTATGTTCTTGTGTTGTTATTTATTTTGCTTTTGCTTGATTGACAGTTATGAGACATCCGAATAACAGTATGTTAATACTAGAGCCATTATTCAATCATGATTATATAAGCAACATATAATAGATTTCTGGCCCCACAAAATATTTATAGTAAAATGTCATAAATTTTCGCGATCTGTCAACTTTTTATTTGGAAATTTACTTTTAACATGTTTTACCATTTCTCACTTCTTAACACGCTAAACATACATTACAAACTAAAATAAAATATTCCAATCATAAACATCAGAATTTGGCTAATTAAAAACCTGACAATATCAGTCACACATGTCTTTTTTAATCACCTTTACATGCACAGCTATTAGCTAATTGTTTCATTTGATTGGTCATATGCAAATCATAGTCAGGTCAAATTTGAAGTGCTTGTGGAATTTAAAATGTTGAATGACCAAGATTGCAAAAAGTAATATCACCATAAGAAGGATTCTATATTTTAATCACAATGTTAGCTCTTTTAAGCACGTGGGGAAAGGCCAGATGACTTTCTTTGCTTGAAACCTTCATTAAACACAATACTAATTTTAAACAGGAAATATACAATTTTTACCCTAAGGTTATATACACAACTGTCAATCTCATGTGTCACATTATTTTCTTTTTCAGGGAGGAAACTTAACCACAAAATCTGCAGTCAGTACCAACAAGAATGGTCTGCATAGCCATAAGCAACTCTATTGCGGGGACAATAGGTGAGCATACTGATAGTTTTGGATACTGTAGCTTTATTAGTATATCAAACCTATATCTTTTGATTTTACTCAAGAAACGGAGAGCTTGCAGATATCGATCAGTGTTATTATGAATAATGACATGTGATTTGGTTAAACCTATTTATATTACTTTATTATTAGCATGATTGCATCGACAGCCAAAGGCTCATTGAGACACAGAAATCCATTTAATGGATAGAACCCAACAGTGCGCTGTTTATTAAGAAACGATTCTGGGAACATTCCCAAACACAATTCAAACTATTTAATTATACCTAAAGTAAAATTTAACCGGATAAAGTAACTTTTGTTTTTGTTCAATTTAGAAGTTACTTGCTTTTCATCTTAAATAAAATGCTTTGTCTTAGAATCAGAAATGTAGCCAGAATTAAAGATGTGTATAACCCATATTCACATAAGATAATGCATGTAGAGTAAGGTGTCCAATCATGTCATACTGATAAGCTTTGTACATTTTATTCTTAATAATATTATGCTTAAACTTTCCATTGTTCAGGGTACTCAAGATAGATATTTCAACGTTATTACATTACAAATATAGTAAAGTAAACCTTCATTTCAAACAGTTTTAGTTGATCTTTTGTATTTATTTCAGTTATTTACCTAGCCTATGTCTATGTGGGATTTACCTCTGCTGCCAGCATAACCGTGGTAATATTGTCCTACTGGCTGGGGACCCAAAGGTGAGGCTTGTTTGGAAATGGTAATCCTGTATTTAAAAAATAACCAGAACTATCCACCACATATGCTGCACTTTTTGAGGACCTGGACTCGTAATTAACTTACCTGATTATAGAAAGTTAGCGCCAATTTTGAAGTAAAGTTAGTATTTCCAGCTATTAAAGTGATATTAGACGCATTTTTCACTGGTGAATTGAGCTGAAAAGAATTAACAGGTCAATTGAGTTAGTTAAAATGTGGTAACTGACCAATTATCTGCAACTCGTCTTGCTACCAGTTGTTTATAAAAAATATATATTATATTCAATATTTTACATGACTGTCCCAGTCCTCTAAGCCGAGCGAAACTGTCTTTTTTTAAGGATCGGAGTTAGTGTTTGTGTGTCGTATGATAGATATTGTTGCAGGAAATTAAAATGATCCGTAAAACAAAAGTGTGTCTTTGTGTCGTATGAACAAATCTGCACTAAAACTAAATTTAGATTCTCATCCTACATTAATCATTTCTTTGGTCAGTTGTCAAAACAAAAGTACGGTTGATTTTCAAATGCATTATTTTTCTCTTTCCAGGATATTGTTGTAGTATGTTGATGCTGCATTAACAAATATAAGTGTATATGAAGTGAAAACACCAAAAATAAACAATGGTTGCGATAGACACCTATTAACTGTTAGATGCGTTTTACTCTAATATCACTTTAAGTTTCCAGCAATTTTGTTTTGTCTTGTGCTGTGTGGGGGGGGGATGCTTAGGTAAACCCCACATGTCCTGTATGCTATGTGGTAACTCTGTCTACTTTGAAAATTGTACCCGTAACAGTTAATATTTTGACTTAAAGACTTATATATTGAAGTTATGTATGTGATGCATTATAACTTTGCCAAGTGTTACATTGTATATTAAAAGTTTTAACTGTATATTTTTTTTTATGTTTAACACTCAGGGCTTTTTTTGGCCAATGGCAAAAAGTACTTTTTTCCCAAAATGTGCAAAAAAAAAATCCCAATAAAATTTATTTTTTTTAGAAAGAAGTGTCTAATGATTATTTTATCTCAATTTTATTTCAATTACATCTAACACAGTATATAATAATGATAACTATGATTTTGTTCTTTGAATTTGAATTATTATAAAGAGTTCTGGCTACTCAAACCACGAAATCCAAACAAGTTGGCAACCTCGACAAAAGCTCTAAACCACTTCCCAGACAAACGCTGAATGCAAAAGAGAGGTTTCTGTAGGAGAAACTCACACTACGATAACTCTTACATAGTACAAACACCTCCTGGGCCAGAATACAATAGAAATCGCGGCTACCTATTGAGAACATATGAACATTTCCCATGCAGCCAGATCGGATTTCACGCTGTACTAGCCAAAAAATCAGTCAAGCACTATCAAAGAGGTTACGGAAGAGACGCATAATAGTGTATTGTAATCTCAACATTTAATTGTTGATCAGCAGTAGTTTTATGTTCCCTGATCTATTAATAGCCTCACATTTTGGAGGACCTGTGCTGCACAAAAATACAATGTGACTGACATAGCACATAGTGGACTATTTTAATAATTCATAAACATAGTCTTCCCCGACACATATAGTTAAAAAATAGTTTGTTTACTTTTTCTTTATAAGATCCCTTCAAAATTATTCCATTTAACACGATAATCATGTTATGTGTCAGTTTGTAAATGAATGTACATGTAGTTCAAGAACTGAAACCGCGCCGCGAACTCTTTCTTGCGCGTATGCGGCAGTTATCAGGTTTTGAGTCGCTAACAAATCTGGCTTGCAAAATGTGGTATAAACCAAGCAAACTACTAATGAGCCACGTTGTATGCCATGCGAAAATGGGTCTTATGCTATTTGCAGCCAGCGAAGCTCCAGACCATCTCGACCGCTAATGATACCATGATATTTTGCTTACCTTCACAACAGACAGGGTTACATAGCTCCTGATAAGACTGCGCGACTGTGCAGGCTGGTCTTGAGCTACGCTGAACACATATGACATAAGACCCATATTTGAATGACACAAAGCAAATAAACTCTAAACAACATTTACCATACGTTGTGTATACTCGTGTACACAAATAGCATGCTGTTGTTTCTTCATAGATGGTGTATCTTTGATTTTCTAAAAGATAGATTCTAAATGTTTTTAATTACATCTAACAAAGTTTACAATAATGATTACTATGATTTTGTTCTTTTAATTTGAATTATCATAAAAAGTTATATCAAATAAGTTTTTCCCAAATCAGTGGACTTTTCGCGCAAAAAACGAAGGCTACTGAATTTATTTTCCCAATTTCTTGAAAATGCCAATAAAATTCCCAATTCCTAAGCCATGGGCTATCTTCCCAAAAAGTGGGAAAAAAACCTGCCACTATTTTAAATCTTTTTAATTTTTTCAGAAATAGTTCTTCTCCAGTGGCTGTTCGGATAACAAAACTAGAAAAACAGTGAGTGCATATTTGATTATTGATAGTATATTTGTTACCATATGTACTAAATGAATAAACCAAAATAGAATACATTTCAAAACATGTTCCATATTCAACAGTTCAGATATTTATTGACTAAGGATTATATTGTTGACTGTTAAGATTGCAAACATGTACCTTTTTAGCTCACATGAACACACTGCTCATGGGGAGCTTTAAGGATACCATGTTGTGTGTTTTCTGTCAGTCTGTGTGTGCATAAACTTTTCTTCTAACGACCTCTCCTCCTGAACTGCTAGGCAAATTTTAACGAAACATGACAGGAATGATCCTTGGGTGACTTTTTTGAAATCGTTCTGTTCTGTTGCATCATTATGTACATATAGGTCAAGTTAGCTCAAAATATATTATAACATGAACATTTCATAAATCTTTTTCTCTGAAACCACAAAGATAAAGAGTTTAAGATTGTTTGTGTAACTTCATCTAGTGGTCCTCTATTAAGTTTGTTCAAATCATGCTGCTGAGGTCAAAACTGGCATGGCCCCAAGACTAACATGATTTATTAAGACTTATTTAGTAAATAACTTTAAATGAAACTGCTTTTATAAGGGTTTAATATTTGGTGTGTAACATTTGTTGGTGGTCCTCTACAAAGTTTGTTTCAATAGTTTATGTGGGGTCAACTTTAGCCACACCTTGGGGGTTATTTGTTTTCCTTATCTGTACATAATGAAGTCAAGAGGTTTGTTATTTGGCATGTTTATTGGTTCTCAACCAAGTTTGTTCTTCTCTGAAACTACATGGACCATTGATTTTTAGCTCATCTTTTTTGAAAAAAAAATATGAGCTATTGTCATCACCTTGGCGTCTGCGTCGGCGTCCGATTAAGTTTTGCTTTTAGGTACACTTTTCTCATAAAGTATCAATGCCATAAACTTCATATTTGGTATGCATGTGTATATGGACAAGGCCTTTCCATACGCACAAAATTTTTTGACCCCTATGACCTTGACCTTGAAGAAGGGGTCTGCGTTTAGGTTTCAAAATCTGCGTTTAGGTTTCGAAAAATGCTCATAACTTCTATGTCCCTTGAGATATAACCTTCATATTTGGTATGCATGTGTATATGGACAAGGCCTTTCCCTACGCACACAAATTTTGACCGTCTGTCCGCCTGTGTGTCTGTCCGAAAACTTTAACATTGGTCATAACTTTTGCAATATTGAAGATAGCAACTTGATATTTGGCATGCATGTGTATCTCATGAAGCTGCACATTTTGAGTGGTGAAAGGTCAAGGTCATCCTTCAAGGTAAAAAAAATAATGCATGTGCATCTCATGAAGCTGCAAATTTTGAGTGGTGAAAGGTCAAGGTCATCCTTCCAGGTCAAAGGTCTTTTTTTTTTTCAAAGCGGCGCAGTAGGGGGCATTGTGTTTCTGACAAACACATCTCTTGTTTTTCTTTCTTTTCTTTTTGGAAAGTTTATAAATGACCACACACCCACACTTTACACACCTCTCCACCCCCACCCCTCCCCCATTTTTGAATGAAGTATTGTGATAGGTCCTTTCACCTCTAAAAAGCAAAAATAGATGAGCGGTCTGCACCTGCTAGGCGGTGCTCTTGTTAATATTTGGTGTGTAACATCATATCGTGGCCCTCTACCAAATTAGTTAAATTATGCCCCTGGATTCAAAGTTGGCCTTGCCGAAATTGTTAATTGTTTTCCTCATAAGTTTGTTGGGGACATTTTACAAATCTTCTTTTATCTAGGTCAAGAGGTTTTTTATGCCCCCAGTAGGGGGGAGGGGGCATATAGCAGACACACTTTAAGTTCGTCTGTCAGTCCGTCCAACATTCCTTTTCCCGAGGTTTTTTTACCAAACGCTTTCAGATATGTACCTGATTTTTGGTGTGTGAGTCTACCTGCATGACTTACAGATCGAATTCAAGTTGCATTACCTTCCATTGATTCTTGGCAAAGTTATGGGTCGTGGACATTTTCTATAGAATAACATTTTTCAATACTTTTTTCCAAAACGCTTTCAGATATTTACCTGATTTTTGGTGTATGAGGCAACCTACATGACAAACATATCTAGTTCGAGGTTTTTTGAGGTCCATTGATTTTTGAAGAAGTTACTGGCCTTTAAAAAGGGAAGAAGTATTCTACAGGATAAGGTTGGTTCTTCATGAAGAAGTGCTTTATCTTTTATAGGTTACATCGGAAGCAGACAGAGGTTCAATTGCTGAATCACGCAAAGTCTACACTGGAGAAAAGAATTAAGTATAAACATGAAATAAGCTTTATGGCTTAATTTATGTAACTTTTAAAAAGAATTAAGATTTATTGAAAATAAATATATTGTTAATTTCTGTAGCCTAATTGTTTCCCTTTTTATTGTTACATTTGTTTTTGTTTTTTTTGATTATGTCTTAATTTCTGAAATCTCTTAAAGTACAATATTTCAATTACATCAGCTATACAGAATGTTTTATCTTCAAATAAAAAAAAAAGATGCTCGTTATTATGGACAAATAACAAACCAACTGTATGTATTGAATCATTGCATGACAAGATTGTGCTGAATATGATGGAAAATATAGCCATTCCACTGGAGCACGAAATTGAGGGCAACATATTTTAACAAACCTCAATCTGAATAACATGAAGAACAGTAGATCTGTTGTTAAACAGAATTGTTTAAACTAGAATGGACATACATTATCAAAACTGTGTGCATGTTATGACCATTACAAATATAAATATTTCTATATGTTAAAAGCCTTATATTGTACTCGCCAATCATGTATGTTAGGGTCGTTATTAATAAAGCTTCTTAGGGAAATCTAAATTTTCTATATGAAAAACAATTATGTTTCCTGCTTATTAAAGGATATAATATTTATCATTTACAAAATCTTTTCTTGTTTAAATTCATTTAAATGTGTGAATACCTAAACAAGAAATAACCAAAACTTAAGTTGTTTATAAATTAAAGGATTTTTTTCTGACAGAGCTTTGTGAATACAGTACGTGGTGATCTTTTCCTCCAAAATAAATTCTTCTCAAAGATTGCGCTTAAAAGAAGATGATTTATGAAGGACAACGATTTTTTTTATCCAAACATAAAAATCCCAGCTAAAATAGTTTCTCATAGCCAGAACTTGCATGGATAAACTTCTAAACCATGCTTTTCAGGAACCGGAACGAGGTTATTAGCTTGTTACAGGCAGTGAAGGCTACACACAACCATGTTATGGAAGATTCTTTTTCAAGGTATATAATATATAATCATAGGTTATAACCCATGCTGGAGTCAATTACTGTAGATTACATATACATCTGTTGAAAGCTGTTACCATGCAGACTTATTTTTTCTTATTTCTTCTTAGTGAGCGCTAATTTATTAATCAATTTGCAGATTCACTGTGGATATCAGGGTTTATAAATTTAAAACTGTGTATGACTACATTTATAAAGATAATAGCTTACAAGTATTTTTATATTTAGTTCGTTCATATATTGTTGTACATTTTAACTTTGTTATTATGCCAAAGTCCTTATAATGAACTACTCTGATACACACTATTAATTTTATTTGACTTGAAAGATATCCCCTTGATGGTATTTGTCATAGAACGTTGTTGGTTGTTGGTACAGCTGAGCTATAGGCACGTAGCTGTTATAATATACTTCCATTTAAAAGTAATTTTACAAATGTCCCATAGTTTTTAAGAAAAATGTAAATTTGTAAATAATGTGCTTAAACACATGTGTAAGATTGAAATTATAATGTTGTATAATGTTGTATTGTTGTTGATGTTTTTTAAAAATCAACTTTTGATTGACTTTTGCTGCTAGGTATTGCTGCTAGGTATTTGTATTAACAAAATTGCAAGTACATGTTTTATTTTTCTCTATTGTATGATGGCAATATAACTACTTTTAAGTGACAAAACATAGTTATTGTACTGTTTCCAGAAAGAAACTAGAGGCACTAAAGAAAAAAGACGCATTGCTGAAAGAAAAATGCATAAGTGTGGAGAACCAACTGCAACATTTGAAAAGTACATCTGTTGAACAGATCGCTAGTCATGATGTTGAAGAAATTGTAAGTACCTCTTGGTCAAAAATAAATAAATGAATAATTTGTAATAAAATATGGACTCCGTTTCATGTCTACCCAAGTCAACAATCATGATAATTTATTAATACTGATGGATGTATTTTTAGAGCGGTACAAATTATTATGTCCAATAAAAGTAAACAGTATATAAAATGAACCGGTTCTAAATCTATCACATCGAGACGTAAATTAGCCCACACTGAGTGAAAGCCAAGACTTAATTATAATTCATAGCTATAAAGTAGTTTTTTATGATGTAGAACTTTTATTCTACAAATGGTTTCCGCCACAAAATCACGTATAATTAGCAAAATTTCTTAGACCAGGAAATTGAAAATTGAAGCGTTGACATGTTATAACATAGGTTTTTGCTTATTTCAGGATTTGGAAAGTGACAGCAGTCTACACCAATCACAGTAAGTAAATGTTAAAGTGACAAAAAGCTTTACCATTCAGATTAAATCATTTTTTAAAGTGACAACAATCTTCTCCATTCAGATTTAAGAAACTTAAAAGTGACATCAATCTACACCATTCAGAGTCAATAAACTTTAAAGTGACAACAATCTACACCATTCAGAATAAATAAACTTTAAAGTGACAACAATCTACACCATTCAGAGTAAATAAATTTTAAAGTAACAGATCATATGAATTGCAAGACAAAAATATTTTAGGTTTAAATACAAGCTTTTCGGTGAAAAATAGAACATTTTCGATACAATAGGCAAGTAAATTTATTTATTAATGGTACTTCACAATTAACGGGTTACTCTGTATGCCTAGTTTATCTTCTTATTTAAACTGAAAATTAAATTCAATAATTTATATTAATGTGTTGTAAATATTGCAATAATATCATCAAGAAACATAATAACAGATCATATCGTCTACAACAGCGAAATGTAAAATATAACAAATATCACTTTTTTCAGTTGTTGTTGTTGATTTATAATGGTGATTAAGTAAGTAAAATAATATATTTTATAGTATATAACATGTATAAGATAATATTATTTTTTAAAGAGCGAATAATAATAAGTTTGATTTGTGTGTTTAGACATTCCTCTACTTATCCATGTGAAGATCAAACAGATGGTGATGGTACATTCACTGTGCATAACCATTCCACATTCTCCGTGGCCACCGCCGATGATCGTGATGACTCGTACATAACGGGAATATGTGAGCTAGAAAACGGTCACATACTGTTGGGAGATTCAAATAACATGTTGATAAAGCTGGTGAACAATTTATACGAGGTTATCGCAGTTTGCAAAGTACCACAACCTCCTTTGGATCTTGCTCGTATCGGAAAAAATGACGTTGCAGTTGCTCTAGATATTTCTAAGGACAGGTATGCGGTGTATTTGGTTTCAGTAGCAAACAGTCGTTTGTCGGCCTCCCAGATGTTTGAAGTGGACCATCGTTGCCGGTCAATTGCATACCACGAGGACCACCTGTATATTTGCTCCGACACTTGCGTTTACATTTACACACTTGACGGCATTTTAATCAAAACTGTCTATGAAAACCTCGCTTTGTCCATGCGATACTTGGCTCTGAGCAATGACGGCAGTATTGTGTACATCACTGATTGCGCGAAGCATGTTTTGGTCACCGTTAGGGAGGAGGGAAGTGACCTACAAAATGTTGGACTGGAGTCGCCCGAAGGGGTATGCGTGAGCCCCAAGGGTCACGTGTTTGTTTGCGGATTGGGTGCCCAAAATGTTGTGCAAGTATCCAGAGATGGTAAAACCGTGCTGGGCTCAGTATGGCATCACAGGGACCTGCAGCCCCGAGCTGTTTGCTTCTGCAACAAAAGTTCTACGATTCTTGTTTCGTCTCTTTGGGACGAAAATGTCTACGTGTTGTCTGTGCAAAAGATTTAAATGGAGAGCGTTTTTAAGAACCACAATTGAATCTGGTGTAAATGTAAGCAATATATGTGTGCGATATATTAAGATTGTATTGGGTTATAGAAAATGTCAATATTACTTTTGAAAATACATGTATGTATATTTTAATTGTTAGTATGCAAGGTTGGAATGGACTAAAGAACACGAGCAATATTCAATCATTTCTTGAATAGGTTGGTTATTAGGGACCATAAGAAGAAAAAGTGCTCATGTCGTGATTTCATTTGTCTCTTCCATATTTCATAAACAATCGTGTGTTATACCAGTTGTTGCACATTTTTTTTTGCGATCAAACAAATCAAAATCATGATTGAATGTAAAACGTTGTGTTTTTATTATTTATAATGTCATGCTTAGTTTGAATTACTTTTTATGTTATGCTAAGTTTGAATTACTTATTATGTTATGCTTATACATGGTAATACATTTTGCTAAGCTGTTTAAATAAAGTTAATGTTGAGTTATGAATTTTTCACTTTATACTACAATAATTATGTGTAGCATGCAGGTCATTTTTAAACTGGGTAACTTCATATTTTGTGTTAATTTCTAGTAATTACTCTTAAAATACATGTTTCCTAATGAAATGGTATCTATTCCATTAGATTTTCAGACACATTTGCCTTTGAAGCACATACACGTGCCACTGTGTAATAGTCTATTCTTTTTAATTTTAGCATTTAACTTGACGTTGCATCTATTTCAAACTAGTTTTAGAATACCTAACATAAACTGCAAAAACCGGAGATAGTAAAACCGTGCTGGGCTCAGTATGACACCACAGGGACCTGCAACCCCGAGCTGTTTGCAACAAAAGTTCTACGATTCTTGTTTCGTCTCTCTGGGACGAAAATGTCCACGTGTTGTCTGTTGAACAGATATAACTTGAAAACCAACAGCATTAAATGTGGCGTATCTGTTAGTGGTATGTGTCTGTGATAAATGGGTTGTTGAAACTTGATATTGCTTTTGAACAGCTGTATATTTAAAGTGTTGTGTATACAAGGTGTGAAACGGACTAAAGAACGTGATTAAAACTCAAACAAGTATGTAAGTCATATGTTGTCGAGGACAAGATATTTGTAAAACAATTTGTGAATAGTTTTCGTCTCCCCTTATTGTGTATATACTTCCTTTACAAACACGCGTTACATGTTTTGTTATGCTTATACATTTACTAACATTGTGCTATGCTGTGATCTTTGAATAAAATAAACGTTGATTTACAATATTTTTTCACTATATGAATTCAATAATTTTTTGTAGAATGCAGGTCATTGAAAAGTTATATTACTATATATTATAAGGCTATACAAATAACTTTACACCCGGGGCATGGCCTGTTTAGACCACATGGGCATGCTTTGAACACATTTCGCATAGGACGTCTATCTGATGTAATATAACACACAACAAAGCTCTGGGATGAGCTGCTTCAGAGAAAAAGATTTATAAAGTAATATAACCCTTTGGATGTGGCCAGTTTTGATACAAGGTGCACTATTTAAATATACTTACAAGAAGACCACTAAACGATATTATACACTTGATGTTGAATCCGTGACACTTGCGGTTAAGACAAGATTTTACTTAAAGTTGTTAACTGTGTTAAAGCATGTGACCTCTGGGTCGTGGCTAATGTTGACACCAGAGGCATGGTTTTACCAAACTAAATAGAGGACCCCTACGGGTCAAAGGCACATCGGCGACGGCTCCAAATATTGGAATATTCGCCGTTCTTCAACAGTAAAATGTGTGTAGCGGCTGCAATTAATTCAAACACAAAAACTTTGCGCTCTATAATATTCACATTTTAGACCAAATGTCATGGGAACAGGCTGGTCCCCTAGCGGCTACAGGGACGTCATAGTGTGTGATAGGGAAGAAGAGTTAATTGAATTAATGTATCCAGGCTCACCCTTCAGCAACTAATCAGTTTGAACCTATTTAGTTTATCTTGATTGCGACTAAAGCCTTATGCTTATTTAGTCACACTCAGTTTCATTGGTAGAATTTCACGGATACTTGTTGTCTTTTCGAGAAGATATTGAGAAAGCCCCAAACGTGGGTAATGAACTAAGACATCTCGATCGCAAACAAGATATCCGCTAGGTGGACACGATATTCACTACGCAACAGCCAGTGCTTAATTATTCCTAAATTTGACACCTATGATTAAGAACTTTACTTTTCTCACACCAGACACACCGTTTCAACAATGTAAACATTTATAATTAGTTATGTAAGATTGCATTAAGAATGATTAAGGTATAGTCCACTCAAGGTCGATCGGACAGACGCACACCGGCAAACTCAACCACTGTGACAGCAGTATGGACTAAATTGTGCGCTTATTTGATGGAATTATTCCCTGATATTCAAATCATACGTTTTACCGTTCAATTTTACAAGCATCACCAACATCGTCATCATCAGCACCGAAGAGGATTCATACCGTGAGAAACAACCCATGGACATCAAAACGTTACCATGGACACACTAATATGTACATAAATAAATCTTTTATATCGCACGTCACTTACTGTCGTTTAACAACTGATCACGGTTATCTGATTGAGGCATTACTTATACAGTGGCATTCCAAGAGAACAAATGTATGATATATTGTTATTTTTGAGCGTACACATATGTTGTTCTTATGTAATACTATGTATATGTGTCCACTTTTTATCCAATTTAATGACCATGTATCGACTTTCTGTTATTATATCTGATTTGAAGAATTGACAACGTGTTTTCATGTGCGTGATTAATATTTATAAATTCTATATATGATATGCTTTTGTTTTAATTAATAGACGACTTGTACTCAATGTACTTTGTATTATGTTTATGCCATAACATAATCAGACTTATACCGATTTTCTAACAGCTGTTAATAGTATTCATATCACTTTCTTTTGTGTATTGCGGTGACCATGAAAAATATAATTGTGTTTTAAAACACACCATATGTGATTTTTTCATGCATGTTGATTTTACTAAAAATAACCATTCTACAATTTCAAAACATAAATAAACTACACAATCAAAATGGAGGCTGAATTTTGTATATATTATATTAAGAGCAATATTTGTGTTCTGAAGTTTACGCAAAGCATTATGGCTTCATTATGTCTATAATAATCATTAGGCGCTCATTAGAACCTCCACATTTGTGGTTTTCATAAAATATTCTCAATAAATAAGTAAGACTTTCTATATAATAACGTGCACTTCTGTGTAAAACGATAGGATGAAAGACATCATTCAACTTAGTTTTATTATTTGTATTTATGTTCACTTTACACTCAATCAATATAAAATGTGAACTAATCATTTATGAAAGTTAATCATACTTGCCAAAGATTGTAGTACAGATTTGAGGTTATCAGTTATTTGTTAAACGAATACATCATATCTGTTAGTAAGTACGTATGGTGTTATATTTTAGGTAAACATGTCATAGTGTCCATGTTTAGTTCATGTTATTTATTATACATATTAAATTTACTCTATTTTGACTTGTCAATGTTAAGATGATGTTATAATACCAATCAAAGTCTTTAATAAAAATGAATCAGTATAATTGTTTAGTCAGATTATAAGAAAATAATTTTATGTTTATCTTTATTATATTTGTTCATATTAATGAAGACAGTTTGTAATGTATGATGATGTCGGAGATCACATTGTAAGTAGTCATTCTTGCGAAGTTAAAGACGAAAATACGAAAAGGTAATATTCTGTGCAGAAAGTGAATTTGAAATCCAATATAACGTTTTCTTGAATCGTATTATTTAAATGAATAAAGCGTAAATAAAATCAAGCGACTGTTCTTACAAATATGTTTTTATGTTTCCTGTATGTCATTGACCGTGCGAATATACTACTACATATTTAAGATTACATTTACTATTACGTATGCTGCTACAAATACTTCAAAAACACTACGACTGCAAAAAAAATAAAAAAAATAGTTCATCTCAAAAATTAACAATGCAATTTTATTTTCATTTTGCTATAACATTACGTTGAAATGAACAGTCAGAAATCAATCAACGCGTGTGAAAAAAACAGTGTTGAATTTATTTTGGTGTACTTTAACTCAATACACATCAATTGAACTTAAAATTGTTTAGTTTAGGAATATTCTTTACAACTGTTATAGACAAAAAATATTTGTGTACGTAACGAACAAAATCATACGTGTGCACAATGCGGATCCTGTTAATGATATTAAACATTTTATTTTTTTCTTTGTGTAGTCAATATCAATCTCATGCCGGCAATCTTCCCTTTCCATATATCTTTAATTAGTGCGTTTTTTTTTCGTCACAACACATTGTCTGCATGCCACGGAATAATTGGGTGATAGAAAAGTTATAGTCAACCATCACTTATTAAACAATAAACATTCACCTGAAAAAAAAATGGACAGCTTGTTCAGAAACGAATGTAAACAAATATCCGCCATCTTTATTAAATAGACATCGCAATGTCACTTTAATCTTACTGGTGCAACGTTTACTTTCACCCCCTTGTACATGTAATATGCACTTGGTTTGGTCCGATTACAGCGGTTGACATCAAAATTATCAATACACTTTGAACCTTTATCAATCAAATTCATTTGCAACTGACTTTCCCTACGTATCTACAAGAATTACACATTACATATGTGCATACTGACATAGAACATTATTTCGAGGTCTATTTATTAGTTGTGAAACGTCGGGAGTCAACTTGGTATGTGTTTTTATTTCATTCATTAAGTGTATTAAATTCCGTATCCTCAAAATAACACGTATAAATAGTTTATAAATGATTAACTTTTGTGTCTTTTGTTGCTTTTTTAATCATGCACATTTGTTGTTTTGATATTATTTCTATTTATCGAACGATAAAAACTGCTAAGGAACCTATTCGTAGATAAGCCAAATGAAAACGGAATAAACAAAATATATTATGTGAAATAATGTGATTTTTAAGGATGTCCTTTTCCTTCATTTACTTACATAGTGCATATTTAATTTGGCAGTTTACTTCACTGTATAATCATTGCACACTTTGGACGATTATTTTGATTTCTTATTTAAACCACAATAAGAGTGCACTTTACTTCTTAAATGATATTTTTTTGTCAAATCACATTTTATATCTAATTAAGTTTACAGAGTGTCTATCTGATTAAGACGTTCTACCCAGTTCACCATTTATAAAGTCATCTTAACAATTCTTGACAATAATTCAAATGTACTATGTTAATGTGGTAATTGTGTTTTCGTCCATTAACAGGGTATATTAGGTTATCGTACCTTTCTAACTTGTGGTGCATCATAACATTTAAAAACAAATGACAAAAACTCTTGATTTAAATAATACGTCCAACGATTGTCCGACAGCTTTGGAGAACGAGACCCCAGGTAAAAACATAAATCCAAGATAAGTACATTTATGTAAATCTCTAACTAGGTTTGGTAATAAACAAAACATAATAGTTGTCCTCAATCTTAATCCTGGTCTAAAGATCATTACTTTAGTTTGCTTAACCCCTAATTTTAATCTGCTACAATACTGATAAGCGAATGTTAGTCCTTCCTGCAAGCATGTTTCAATTTCTTAAAATAACTCAATATCATTTGAATACATTTAAATACTTAAAACATTATTTAATAAACATCTTATGTCCTACAAAGTTATTTGTCTACAAAAAATACTTCAATATCGTTCAAATAGTATTACACCGAGAAAAGAAGAGGCGACAACGGTTCCCCTGACGTACCATATACATGTAAAGCTATCCGTTATCACATTATCGTACTTCACTCTTGATTCAACGTTTGAGTACATGGTACGAATAATGGCAATACTTTTAGCACTTACACCTATCTTAATAAGTTTATACCATGTTATCTCTAACTAAATAATAAAAAGTTCTTATATATTAAACATTAATTTATAACTTTATGTAATACAAAATATTATATATCTGACACGTGTTTTCTCCACATCTTGACTGACCATTTATGTAAAACTATTGTTTTAGTCCAATAATTTAGTTGTGCATAATCATTTCTTGAGAGTAATGCATTGTACTATTTTGTACTATTAACATCCTCCTTTTTATGCCATGGAACCACATAACCCTAAGGCCATGTTTCTGGAAAAAGCCGGATAAAAATGTGTTAAATAAAGAACAAAGATCTATCTTGAACACGTCTGTCTTAACACTATACTTATAATTTTATATATAAAACAATACGGTCTAGCTGATTTAACATTATTAAATCCTTAACGACATGTTTTTATTTTTAGCTCTTCTGGCCGAAGGCCGGAAGAGCTTATGTCATGGTGTGGTTTCCGTCGTCCGTCCGTCCGTCCGTGTGTGTGTGTGTCCGTTAACTTTTTCTTGTTTACGCGATAAAATCCACAGTTTTCATCCGATTCTTTTCAAACTTGTTCAGTGTCTTTATATTCATGAGGACTCGAACCCTATTGAAAATGGGTTACATCAGACCGTCCGTCTGCCGTCCGTGCGTGCGTCCGTGCGTGCGTTAGACTTTTTCTTGTTTACGCGATAAACTCCACAGTTTTCATCCGATTCTTTTCAAACTTGTTCAGTGTCTTTATATTAATGAGGACTCGAACCCTATTGAAAATGGGTTACATCAGACCGTCCGTCCATCCGTGCATGCATCCGTTAGACTTTTTCTTGTTTACGGTATAAACTCCACAGTTTTCATCGGATTCTTTTCAAACTTGTTCAGTGTCTTTATATTAATGAGGACTCGAACCCTATTAAAAATGGGTTACATTAGACTGTCCGTCCGTGCGTGCGTCCGTGGGTGCGTTAGACTTTTTCTTGTTTACGCGGTAAACTCCACAGTTTTCATCCGATTCTTTTCAAACTTGTTCAGTGTCTTAATATTAATGAGGACTCGAACCCTTTTGAAAATGGGTTACATCAGACCGTCCATGCGTGCGTCCGTTAGACTTTTTCTTGTTTACGCGATGAACTCCACAGTTTTCATCCGATTCTTTTCAAACTTGTTCAGTGTCTTTATATTAATGAGGACTCGAACCCTATTGAAAATGGGTTACATCAGACTGTCCGTCCGTGCGTGCGTGCGTTAGACTTTTTCTTGTTTACGCGATAAACTCCACAGTTTTCATCCGATTCTTTTCAAACTTGTTCAGTGTCTTTATATTAATGAGGACTCGAACCCTATTGAAAATGGGTTACATTAGACCGTCCGTCCGTGCGTGCGTCGGTGCGTGCGTAAGACTTTTTCTTGTTTACGCGATAAACTCCACAGTTTTCATCTGATTCTTTTCAAACTTGTTCAGTGTCTTTATATTAATGAGGACTCGCACCCTATTGAAAATGGGTAACATCAGAGTAAAAAGTCCAGAATTATCTCCCCTTGAATTTGTATTGGTCCGAGGCGTTTAAGTAGGTTGTTTAATTGGTTGCAATTATTAATTTAAAATTAAATAAAATATAAGCCATCTGATAATTCATTTGGCAAGGATGAAAGGATTTGTGTTTTCAGTATTCCCTTGCATGTTGACTTTCCATTCCATTGACATTCCAGCCAGTAGAGCGATTCAGGCCCTCATGGGCCTCTTGTTAATGTTTGTAATTGTACAATTGTACTCGTATAGCATTTAATTCTCCGTCTACGTATCTTTTAGTAAAAAAAAATCATCTTGCTGTAAAAAAACACTAAACATAGTTATGTACTATACACTAGTAAGTGGTGTGGTGAATACTTATGATACTCAAATTACTGGGATAAAAAGTCAGTGGACGAAACGTCATAATAATAAGAACAAGTCGTTTCTTTATGTACATGTAATTTTATAAACTTCGTTAGTTGTAAAAGCCCTTTGTTTTCATAACGAGAGATTTTTATTAAATTTAATTTAGCATGGTTTGCAAACTTATTTTTGACTAAGGTGTGTGTGTAATACTTAAAGGGACTGTCAACCACGAATGACGAAAACAGAAAAGTTCTAAAATACGTATTTTTTACAAGTATTAGTTTATATTGATTAAAATATCACGACTGATATATTACATTACTTGAAAAAAGTTCATATTTTCAGTATATTCGGTAATACAATTTCGCGATGTGAAATCGAAAGTACATCGCGAAAATAGGTGACATAACAATATACACACTATAAATAATGCAATATTTTGATCATTTTATACATAAAATATATACAATTCACTACGTATGCACACTTTGCATTCCTGGGTTTACCACGTGACACAAATTATACACTTCTTTAATATCTACAATCAGTGACCTTGACATTGAATCCCTCCCTCCGCCCACAAATAGGACATCAGTTTCAGATCTCTACAATAACCTTTCAAAACTATATTCGAGGCATGATACATGGTGTCGTCATTCACTTCATCTGAAAGCACAATTTAAATAGATTGGTATGTCCGTAGAAAGCATAGTGCCATTAATACTACAGTCTGCAGTTTTCGGTGAACGTTTTACATGACACAAACTGGATACCGATCCTGTTGGATCCGATTTTGAATTGGTATAAGTACTATTTGAATCATCATACATTAAGTATAGTTTAAGTGTTAGAGCTGATGCTTAACAGTATTAAACTCACGCTCACTTCTTTGTTAGTTGTTAAATAAATACTTTGGTAATATAATTGCCAGTTGGATATATTACAAAAAAATGATTCCTCAAATAACTTGTTTTGCGTATTGATATAATGTTTAGCAATCGCTTATATTTACTTCATAGGCATTATAATTGTCGAAATCCATGTTTATGTTGAAGTTTCAGATATCAATGTAGATAATATTTATTTGTCGATGTATGTTGTGCACCACCTCAATGTATAGAAGCTAACTTTAAACTTATATCAAGCATTGCTCATATCAGTGTTTAGTTCAGTATGGATGTTCTCTGGATTATGTGTATAACTAACATAGTGAAGTAAGATTAATTAAAAGTGGACAATTGATATGTAAGCTTGGCTGCTTATTGGTTTGATGACTTTATAACACATAGATCGACATAAACATAAAAAACTGAATACCACGTAAACATTCATTTCAGAACATGACAATTGAGAACTGAACGAAACAGATATGCCTCGTTGCAAGAAACCCCTAGTTGTTGTTGCATTTGATTTTGGGACCACGTACAGCGGCTATGCGTTTTCATACGTGCCAAATAAAAACAAAAAAGATGCCATAAATGTCCAAATGAACAAGAGTTGGTGCCCCGGTGGTTCGTATTCGCAATATGTGACATATAAAACACCAACCAGCGTGCTACTGGACACAGACGGGAATTTCAACTCCTTTGGATATCAGGCTGAAGATAATTTTGCCCGTTTGGCTGAAGACAATAAACATCAAGGCTGGAGACTGTTTAGACGCTTTAAAATGGCATTGCATCAAGACAAGGTATACCTTTTTAATGCTTATGGCATGACACCGTGTCTGAATGTTCTGTACATATGGAATGCAAATTGCTTTTCGAAGATACGGCTTGGGATGAAAACCTATTGTTCCTTCTATATAATACGTTAATAATTTCGTCATTTTTATATCGTCGTGTATATTGTTCATTCAATTCATTTTTTCATTTGTCAATATATTATGCCAATATAGGTTGACTAAATATAAGGTTACATCGGCATAATATAGTATTTTTGTTGACTTAATATACGGGTAGTTTGACATAATATATTGAAGAATGCACCTAATATAATGACATTTTGACTAATATAAGGTTACATTGGCATGATATACTGCTTTGTTGAATCAATGTAAGGATGGTTTGACTTAATATATTGACAAAGTTACTAAATATATTGCTATTTGGACACAACAATGTTCATTATGTTCTTATAAGACAGTCCATACTTTCCATACCCTGAGGTTAAGATGATCGGTTTGTATTCAGATGCGAACATTATTTTTGCTACGTTCTGGTTTTGTTTAAATTCTTTTTAAAGCACTTACATTCTGTATTTCCAATATTTCCATTAATCAGTTTAAGTCATTTCTTAACAAACTTCAAACATGCCAAAGGCAATAAGAATTACCTTGAAAGTTGTACGTGCACCTTTCTCTATTCTTAGGATGTGTTACGTGACTTAACAATCGGTGACCTTGAAGGAAAACCACATTATGCCATGGTAATATTTGCAATGGCGATACGATACCTTCATGAACAAGCAGTAGCCGCAATCAAACTCCAGTGTTCTACAATCACTGAGACTGATTTCCAGTATATCCTTACTGTACCAGCCATATGGGACATCCGTGCCAAGTGCTTCATGAGGGAGGCAGCAGAAATGGTGTTTATAGATTATCCCTTTGTTAAAATAAATCTTTTTCAAAATGCCATACTGTTTTCGGCCAGATATATTGAATTTATTTCATGATATTCGGTGAATCCGTGATGACTGCAAGTTAATAATAACATGATCATTTCACTGTTAATACATATAGAGTAAAATGATAAGGGTTAATAAAGAGCCAATTTATTTAAAAACTATTTGATTACTATCATATATACCGGACCTCGTACGTTAATTTCAATAAACATAATTCAGAAGCTAAGGTATTTTTCTGACAACAACGGTGAGCGTCATTTTAAGAAACATATGGCGATGCTTTGTTAATTTTCGCAACGGAAGCATCAAAAGCCGCGGAATCAGAAAAGTTAATCGGAAAAAAGTGTTGTTAGAGTCTATTGTGTTTCATGCGCATGTACTCCGTAACGCACTACATGGGTTCGTTTTCATAACGTTAATAGAAGAAATTTGTTCATGTCAGCGTAAGATCGTTTGTTATTTCACGAGTAATCATAGCAAATATATTTTCACGAGTGGCGCAGCCACGAGTGAAAATATTATTTTGTTATGAGCACGAGTGAAATAACAACGATCTTTCACTGACTTGAACGAATTTTCTGTTTCTTTTATGCCCCTTTTTCAAGAAAATAATTAACAGCTGTTTCCCTTTCGCTGAAATTTACCCTTTCTCCAGTGGCATGCCTCAATACATTGAAATGACGTCATTTTGTTGACGAAATGACGTCATTATTCCAGCGAAAATGTGTCCTTTTCACCGGTGAAAATCACATTTCTTTATTTTCACTGCTGTTATTTCACTGCAGAAATGTCTTATATTTCATAGGTATAGAAGAATCACACTTATTTGTATATTATTTAGGCTGGCATCGATGGTAAAAGATTGGAATTGGCACATGAACCGGAGGCGGCCGCACTGTGGTGCAGACATGTCGCTAAAGAAGATATTCATTCACCGGGCTCTAAGTATTTGGTCATTGACCTAGGAGGTATAGCACGAATAACGATTGTCAGCTGGTGTAAATTTATAAACTATTTTATCGATAAATGAATTATAAGTGTTCAAGCGCATATTAGATTACATAAAGTAAATACTATTTTTTTCTAAATTACAGGTGGTACTGCAGATATATCCGTCCACGAAATCACTCAAGATAAAAGTATAAAGGTGATTGAAAAAGCAACTGGTGGACCCTGGGGAGGTATTAATGTGGATAAGCGGTTTTTAAAATATCTTGAAGACACATTTGGTAATACTGCCTTTGAAAACGTCCGCAAACACAACGTCTGGGATTTTTTTGACATTATTCGAGAGTTTGAAAATAAAAAACGCTCAACTGCATACGAGTCAAAGACAGAAATGATATTTACCATACCTTCGTCGCTGAAAGAAACACAACCGCTTAAGAATAAACTGCGTATTAAATCAGCTGAAGCCGAGGCTTGGTTTGAAGAACCTGTAACATGTGTTATTCATCACATCATGTTCCTGTTGGAACATGACACTTTAAAAGATATCAAAACACTTTTTCTCGTTGGAGGATTTGGGGAGTCGAAATACGTTCAAGATAGATTATCGAAAGAACTTGCCGAACGTACTTTGATAGTTCCGGAGGACCCAGGCTTGGCTGTTTTAAAAGGAGCGGTGCTGTTTGGAATTAACCCTAGACAGGTGGCATCTCGCGTGATGACATATACGTATGGCATAGGGTTATACGTTATTTTTGATGAGAAGAAACATCCCATAGAAAAAAAGGTTTTCGTGAATGGTAAATGGCGTGTTGACAACTTTTTCGAAGTATTTGTCAAAGCCAATGCGGAGATCCTCGTAGATCATGAGGTATCTCATAACAGTATACCCACAAGTAGATGTTCAGAGATTCGTGTATACCGAACCTTGTCAGAGAAGCCTGAGTACACAACTGATCCAGGATGTGAATTGCTCGGTACACTGAAAATGAAGAACGCTGACAACGTGCCGCTGGAAGAGCAAGAAAAGAAGGTGACCTTCATATTTGGTAATACGGAACTACTTGTGAAAGTATATAACACAGTAACTTGTGAAGAAGAAATGCTGAGTTTAGACTGTCTTCAGTAAAACGAAACAGAAAACAAACACTTGATTGATTGGTGTTACACAACTATATGTCTATGAATGCACATTAAATTTAACAATATTTAGTCAATACTTATCAATGTTCATACGTATTAGAATTCAAATACTCGGTACGTTTGCAAGTTTGTACGATATATATGTGTAAAGAAAATTGCAATTTTACATATATAAGACCCTTTCTCACTACAAATAGCGGATCTATTACAATTATTGACATGGTCTTTCTCCCTTAAAATGTGTATTCAGAAACAGCAAACATGCATCCATACATTTTCTCAGTCAAATAGGAGTAGGTACCGCATGTCCATCAGTACCGTTATGATACTGGATGATCAGATGGATACTTTGGTAATCAACGTTCAACAAATGTCAGGATTTTTGTTAATACATTGA
Organism: Dreissena rostriformis; assembly: GCA_007657795.1. Lineage (NCBI taxonomy): Eukaryota > Metazoa > Mollusca > Bivalvia > Myida > Dreissenidae > Dreissena > Dreissena rostriformis. The sequence goes on from VMBQ01002714.1 coordinate 109,194, forward strand.
TCATATCACTGAAACGGAACTTGCAGAAATGTTAGAGATTGTTTGAATTTTGCTTATTAAACTTGACTCGGTAATTAGTAAAGCACGTCGGTTTCGTCAAATTACATGTACATTAATACTAAACTGATACCTTATAAGCTCAAATATTAAACATTACAAATAAACAAGGCAAGTGCATACCGTGATATTGCATTGTGAGTTTTACATGTTCAAGATCTATATTGCGTAAAGTATTAAAGTATCATGTGTATGTACGTTTCAGGACTTTAATGGCGACGAACATTTATGCAAGTTAGCATCATTTGTTGGTTGAGGGTCCGTTGCTTTTTATCCCCCACCATAGGCGGAGGGATGTTGTTTTGGCGTTGTCCGTTCGTCCGTCCGTCCTTCCGTCCGTCCGTCCGGCACTTTTGTGTTCGGAGCCATATCTTGGAAGTGCTTTGGCGGATTTCATTGAAACTTGGTATGAGTATATATATGGAAAAGAGGATAATGCACGCCCAATGGCATTGTACATCATCTGTTAATAACGGAGTTATAGCCCTTTGTATCTTGAAAAAAATGCTTTTCTTTTGTGTCCGGAGCTATATCGTGGAAGTGCTATGGCGGATTTCATTGAAACTTGGTATGAGTATATATATGAATAAGATGATGATGCACGCCAAATGACATTGAACACCATCTGTTAATAACGGAGTTATGGCCCTTTGTATCTTGAAACAAATGCTTTTTAATATAAGCTTAGAGCTTTATCTCCATTAACACGTGAGTCAGAGCCATGCAACTTGCCATAGTTGTTCTTAATCATCTGGGGGGGGGGCTTCACATTCAACACCCGTTATCCTAGGGGCTAAGGTCAAGGTCACACATTGAGGTCAAAGGTCACAAATTTGATAAAATATTCATAATTTAGTCATTCCTTTACTATGCATCAATGGATTCTGAAATAACTGTCCACAATTGTTCTCCATTATCTAGCTGAGTGTCAAATACAAGATCCAGGATGCTTGCGTCATGGTCACAGTCACACACAAAGGTCAAAATCCCACATTTTGATTAAATATGCCTTATTTGGTAAGGATTCTACCATACTAAAATGGATTCTCAAAATGTCCTGATGTAATTGTTCTCAATTATCAGGCAGTGCAAGACCTATGTGTTTTTTACCAAAGTCAAGGTCACACATCAAAGGTCACACATTTGTAGAAATATGTATTATTTAGCCATTATTTCACTATGCATCAGTGGATTCTTTAATAACCTTCCATAATTCTTCTCCATCTTCTTCCTTGCTGTGTGGCATATGTAAGACTCATGTCAAGGGTTAAGGTCAATGTGACACAATATACTTCATGTAAGGTCATACGATTCACATTAAGGGTCAAGGTTACACAAATGTTTCATGTAAGGTCGTACGCTAAATCCCTAAACTGACCAGCATTTTTTTCCAGAATTATGTATACATCTTTGTACTTAGAAATTACAGGTTAGAGATTGTGTGCTCCAACAAGGGAGAGCATATAGTCGCTGACCTGTCTGTCCTTCCTTCCCTCATAATTATCCACCGCCAAAGGCGGAGGGATATAGAATTTGTGTTGTCCGTCCGTTCATCCGTCAGTATGTTCATCCGTCCGAATTGCGCCCATGCTTAAACAAAATGTATGTGGCGGGGGATATCAATTCAACGAATTTGCTTGTTTATTGTTGTGATGTATCTTTAAACGAAACACATATGAGTTTTTTAATCAGGCTAAATTATTAAGTTCCTTAACAAAAGGTCGCGTGTTTGTTTGCGGATTGGGTGCCCAAAATGTTTTGCAAGTATCCAAAGATGGTAAAACCGTGCTGGGCTCAGTCTGGCATCACCGGGACCTGCAACCCCGAGTTGCTTGCTACTGCAACACAAGTCTACGATTCTTGTTTCGTCTCTTTAGGACGAAAATGTTCATGCTTTGTCTGTTGAAAAGATTTAACTTTACAACCAACAGCATTTAATACGGTGTAACTGTTAGTGTTATGTGTCTGCGATATACCGGTATGGGTTGTTGAAACTGGTGATATTGCTTTTGAAAAGCTGTGTGTTTAAAGTGTTGTGTATACAAGGCGTGGAACGGACTAAAGAACGTGAGCAATAATCAAACACAATGCCATTTATAGGTTTTCAAGGACAAGATATTTGTAATGAAATTTCATTTGTTGTGAATAATTTTCGTCTCGTCTTATTTTGTATTAAATTCCTTTACAAACCTGCATTAACCGAGTTGTAATACATAAATAGAAATTGTAATGCATTAATAGCGATTGTTATGCATCAATAGCAATTATTATGCATTCATAATGAGTGTTATGCATTAATAGCGATTGTTATGCATTAATAGAGATTTTTTTTAAGATTAATAGCGATCTTTATGCAGTGATGGTTATGAAAAAAACCGTTATGGTGATTGAATTTAAGTGCTTTTTGTCAGCATTATATATTTTATTATGCTTATACATGTAATTACATTATGCTATACTGTTATCTTTGAATAAAATACATGTTGATTTACGACTTGTTCACTATATGAATTCGACCATTATTTGTAGAATGTAGGTCATTGTTAAGTTATTTACTCAATTAGGCTACTCAAATATTTTGGCCCCCAGAGCGTGGCCTGTCTAGATCTTAAGGGTATGCTTTTAACAAATGTTGGATAGGACGTTTATCTGATGTAACACAACAAACAGCAAAGCCGTGGGACAAGTTGTTTCCGAAAAAACGATTTTTTAATTTATGTTACCCTTTTGGCGACGATGTTACACACTAAATGTTGAATCCGTGACCCTTGCGGTTTCAGACAAGATTGTTTAAGTTGTTTACTTGTTTAGCCGTTCTTTGAAAGTGATATTTGTGTAGTGACTTAAATAAGTACCAACACAACAACTAATTGTTCGATAATATGCACGTTCTAGACCTAGTGTCATGGATACAGACTGGTCTTCTAGCTGTATAGCGGCTGCAACAGGAACGCCAAAATGGGTGTGATAGTGAAGAAAAGTTAATTGAATTAACACATTTAGGCTCACCCTTAAGCAACGCATTAGTTTAGACCTATCAATTTTAGTTCGCCTAGTTGGTGCTGGACTTGAACCGTTGCGGTGCCAGTATGAACTCGATCAGGTTGTGCACTTGCCCGTTTGGAGCATGCCAGGTCTCTATTCTTGACGGTTTGTGTGGACGCAGCGTGTATGCCAGGGTGAATTGGTGGCGAACTCAAGAAGTCTCAACCCTCTGTCGTTGGTCTCTCCTAAGCTAAATCCACCAACTGCCCCTGACCAGTGTTGGTCAGTGTTTGATCCAACCTTGGCGTTCCAGCCGCTTTGGACAATGAGGATGTTTTTCTTAGGGACCTTGACTATCATGCGCTCTAATTCTTCAAAGAACTGTTCAATCTCCTCGTCTTCGTAGTCAACTGTTGGTGCGTAAACCTGGATGATGGTAATGTTATGAGGTCTCGCCGAGATACGGATTGAAACGAGATTGCTGGTGACTGTGGGACAACTGTTGACGACCTCCTTCCTAACGAATGAAGCAACACCGTGGCTATGTATAGAATTCTTACCGCTGAATCACATCTTGTGAATTTCGCCTGTTGATGTTTCTCCGAGGCCTAGCCACCTGATCCCGGCTAGTCCGATGTTGTCCCAGCGGTAGCGCTTCAGCTCTTGCGTCAGTGCATGGACCTTGCCACAGGCATTGATTGTTCTTACGTTTCATGTTCATATGGTTGTTCCCTTTGTCGCCAACTTGATCGATTTTAACTCCAGTAGCTAACTTGTCGCATCCACCCTGGAGACTGGCGGTGGAGTACGCGGTCGTTGTCATTCCGGGCCCCGACTGATCCGGCTTGGTATTCTGCTGTTTTGTCCTCATCATTTCCTTTCAGTGGCTTGAGGTAATCTTGGCGGCGCCCATTTCCTGTCAAAGAAGTTGCAACTGGTCGTACAAAACGTGCCAGTCCCTCACTTCGTTTCGTCCGCCTGCGGGTACCAGTTGGGTAAATGTCAAAGTAGTTATACTACTTTTTTGTAACTAGTCGAAAATGATAGTGTTGCAAAAAAAAGAGGAGACTACACCATGTACAAATGAACGAAAATAATCATTTATTTACCTGACTGTCCCTTCTTCAAGATGTCCATGCTGTTATTATTTACAAATGACCTTGGCGTTTAAACTCAAGACACAGGCATTACGTAAAACAACTGTAATATGCACTGATGTAAGCTATTGGCCTTTGTCTATGACATATGAGCTATGAAAATCGTTAACAAAATATTCAACATTTTGCAAGATATTTTGAATTTGTCTTATGAAGATATAGTTACAGTCTGCACAAGCTGAATTATTGAGATTTGGCATTTGAGTATGAACCTGGCATTTGAGCAAAGGATATTAGTCTTGTGCGAAAAGGACTGTCACATCTTATGTTAAAAAAGTCCCGAGGGTAATAGCCATAGTCAGCATCAGCCCCGACGAGAAATCATCCTTTGAAAAACCGTCCATGTTTACACACCCGTTACCATTGACACACTATTATGTACAGATATGCATCTTTTATATCGCACGTAGAACTTCTTGTCGTTTACCAACTGATCACGGCGATCAGTTTGAGACAATACACATACAATTCTAAGAGGGTATGTTGTAAACGTTGGCCAACGTATGTTTAGTGTCTACATATGGTTTTCTTATGTAATACTATGTCCATGTGTCCACTTGTTTATCATATTTAATGACACTGTATTGACATTTTGTTATTATGCTCCCTTCAGAGAAGAGGGTGTATATTGTTTTGATGGATGTATGTCGGTCGGTCGGTCTGCCTGTCGGTCTGTCGGTCTGTCGGAAGACCAGTTCGTTTCCGATCAATAACTTGTGAACGGATTTACCGATTGGCTTGATACTCCCCATGTGCATTGGCCTTGGACAGTAGATGACCCCTATTGAAGTTGGGGTCACTTGGTCAATGGCCACTGTCACAATACGTGTGAAAATCGTTTCCGATCAATAACTCGTCAAAAAAGTGATCGATTGACATGATACTTCCCATGTGCATTGGACAAGGACAGTAGATGAACCCTATTGAAATTGGGGTAACTAGGTCAAAGGTCAAGGTTACTGTCTCAATAAGTGTGAAAATCGTTTTCGATCAAAAACTCGTCAACGAATTGACCGATTGGCTTGATACTTCACATGTGCATTGACCTTGGGCAGTAGATTACCCCTATTGAAATTGGTGTAACTAGGCCAAAGGTCACTGTAACAATTAGTGTGAAAATCGTTTTTATCAATAACTCGTCAACAAATTGACCGATTGGCTAGATACTTCACATGTACATTGACCTTGGGCAGTAGATGACCCATATTGAAATTGCGAACACTAGTTTAACGGTCAAGGTCATTGTGACATTAAGTGTTAAATTGGTTTCCGTTTGATGTGTCATCAAAGGTCAGTTTTGTTGCAAAAAGTCCTGTGTCAAGGCCCTTTTTGTGGGGAGGGGGCATATGTCTCCGACCGCGGAACTCTTGTTATATATGATTTCATCAATTGACGCCATGTGTTCAGATGAGTGATTCATAAATATAAATTATATTAATGATAAGCTTTGTTGTTGTTTTATCGTGCATGATTCTATTATTAAGAATAACTTTAATACAATTCGTAGAAAAATACAAAAACAACTTAAGCAGACTACAAAATCATAATGCAGACTGAACTGGTGTGCATATTTATATTCAGAACAATATTCGTGTGCTTAAGTTTACATTACGCATTATGTCTTCATTATTATAATCGTCTGAGACTCATCATAACTCTCAGGTTTGTGGATATTTAAAATGTATACTTCATACATAAGTAAAACATTATGTATTACTACGTTCATTTCTGTGCCAATGATAGGTAGACAGCATTCATCTCAGTATTACTTAGTGTTTTTTTATGTTCACTATGCACTCATCAAAATAAAATGTGAACTTAGTATCGTTGAAAGTTAATCATACATGTCGAACAACGCAGTGTAGATAGGGCGGTTAAAATTAGATAATGTGGAACGAATACAGCATTATCAGTTAGTGAATTCTTCTGACAAAATATTTTAGATAAGCATGTGACTTTGTCAATCTCTATTTCGTTTTACCGGATATATTCTTATACATAATCAAATTAACTCTTGTTTGAATCGTTAATGTTAGGTAAATCTTATTATATCTTATAATAGTTATGTCAGATTAAAGAAAATAATACTTCATGTATACCTATATTGTATTCGTTCATATCTCAGACACTGTGTAATGCCCGAAACAGACAAATGGTGCTATATAATTTATTTTGGAGAAAAAGCGTCTTTAATTAAAATACACAAAACTACTAATAGTTCGCGTATACAAGGAAGTGAACATAGACGATGCATCAGTTAAGTTTAGGCGATATATGATGCCTATTTAGTAAAAATGGCGGATTTCCGTTTACCTTCTTTGAACAAGTGGTGCATTTTCGTTCCAGTTGTATCGTGCAATACACGAATTGTGTCTATGTCTATTCTTACCGCGTAGTTCCGTACATGTAGATACTGGTTGGTCAGAAAAAAACTCTTACAAAAAAGTTATTAAAGGAAAAGTTGGTCAGCACTTGGTCAAGTGTCTAGTTTGAAATATACGATTTAAAACAATCGTGTCATCGAAGCTATAATTGCTTTCCAATTTTCGAAGAAAAATACACATACTTAAAACGTGTGATTGATAAACGCACAATAAATTGAATAGTTTAAGCCGTGTTAAATGCATCAGTGGTTTGTTTAAGTCCTTGAAAACAATTACCAGTTAAACGGCAAAATATGCAAAACAACATAGTCCGTTATAGATGAAAAGTGATTTTAATTATTCTGTATGCTTTACCATCTAGTTTTCGTGGCACACGGTAAACAGTTGTCTAGGAATTTTGTTACAGCGCTCGTTCTATGTTGTTGTTTTTTAGAACTATAACAACGTGAAAATGTAACGTACTTAAACATATGGGATGTACTTTCAACGAGAAACGAAGCAAATAATCGCTGATAAGAATGATGATGTATGAGCTCACATTATAAGTAGTCATTATTGTGAAGTTAAAAACGAGAATACAAAAAGCAATATTCCGTACCGATATGGAATCCGAAATGGTATATACGTTTTCTTCAACGGAATTGTTTAAAAAAGAGTAAATACAAAAAAAGCGAACGACTGTTCGTGTAACATTTTTATTGTTGCCGTGCAAATCTACTTCTTTTATTGAAGATTAATAATAAGTATTACCCGATGCCTTATATAAATGATAATTAATTATTTGTTTCTATTTCCTCGTCGAAAAAGTAATGTTGCAATGTTTAAACGTTGACCGGTGAATATTTTGAACTGTTGCCCGGTCAATAGTTTGAAATATTGCCCTCTCGTGCAGACTACCCCTGTGTTTCCCATTTCTATTTTTAGAAATACGCTATCATCATTCGGTATTTTCCGTTACAATTCCGTGTCTGTACGGAAATGTCCGAAGTATTATTTGTACCGGTACTTTCGATTGGCAAGTACAATCTCCGTGCAGAGTTGTCGTTCCTTTCTCTCACATACAACCTCTGCCATCACAAGAAAATCCTACCAGATTCGGTAGGATGTTATTTTATTTTGTTTAAGAATTATTTTATGAAAAGTAGTGTAATTTTCTTTTATATTTTAAAAATATTGAATAAGTATTGGTGTATAATAAAAAAATAAATTACCTAAATATAAAAAGTAAAAATAACCTTTAAAAAATTGGAAAATAACCGTTGATACTGTCATTCTATACATAGATGACCCGTGTGTACACAATGTTGATACTGTAAGACACCACGTGGATCGGCTATAATGACGTGGTTGGTTATAACGGCAAGGATTTTAGATCAGTATAATATGGTTCTTTTTTTCCCGGTTAAAATAAAAACTCTTTTGTTTTCACAAAGGAAACAATTCTCCTGCACTTTCTTCTTCAGCGTATACACATTGTTATCTATGCCGTTGATACTGTAAGACGACATTAAATATTGCATCACGTGGCTCGGCTATCATCACGTGGTTGGTTGTGACGGCAGGGATTTGATCCAGCTATGCTGGTTCCAGTCAAATCTCTGCGCGGAGGTTG